>WTSP01002934.1:17085-54595 GCA_025331215.1 Actenoides lindsayi
GCCAAAATGGGAGAGCAAAATCCCTCGTTTAAGGGGAGGGCACCGGCTACTCCCTCCCCCCCCCCCTTAAAAAATACTCCTCTGTGCCCTTCCTGCCTTTGGTGCCCTGGAATTGGTAGGAGTATCACCAAGGCTGAGTGCTGTACCCAGAGGTATTTAGGTTGGACTTGAGGAGAGGCCCAGCAACAGTGGCAGGCAGCTGCTCCCTAATGAGAGGTCCTCACGGGGATGGGGGGGGAGGGGAGGGTGTGTGTTTCTTGCTGACAACAAAACCTGTTGTGTTGTAATGCCTGCCAGACACTGCTTCCAGGGAAGGCTGGAGGCTTGATAGCAATGAGCAGGCAGTGAGGTGAGACACCCAGGGAGAGGGAGGAAAACGGTGATGTGGGCAGAGCTGGCCAGAGATGGGACAGAGGGAAAATGAAGAGATGGGTGAGACACAGGGGAAGGGTAAAAGACAAATGTAGATGGAGGAGCACCTACTGAGGGTCAGAAAAAGCAAGGTCTGGGAAGGGCCTTTAGAAATGCAAAAGATTTTAATCTGGAAAGTGAAAAAAAAGCCAGAGGTGTTAGTGTGGGAGGGAAGGGATGCTCATGGGGATGAAGGAAGCAGGCATCTGTGAACCAGTCAGTGTGTGAGTGCTGAGCTGAGCAGGGAGGAGGATTAGCAGCATGGTATGGAGAGACATGAAGGGACTAAGAAGCAGGTGGTTTGAGGAGATACCTTCTGCTCCTGATGGCTTGTGATAACCGGGGCAAGTTGCCAAGCTGGCCAGAACTAACACTAAGCCTTGGCTTGTTAATGCTGGCAATATAAAAAGGGAGCACTCTTGGGCTGCAAAGCTAGGTCAGCTTCAGCACTCCCCCTCCTTGTCTTCCTATGTCAGCAGTCTTGGCAGCCGTGCTTCTTGGGGGCTGTCATCCCCGTGTGGCCTCAAAAGAGCCATGAGCCAGTGCCATGAGGGTGCTGCTGGTCTTGTTCAGTCTCGCCAATGGCACTGATTGCAACTCTGCCGCAGCCCTCGATCTGTTCCTTGAGCAAAGACCAGCTCTGTGGGGTTTGGTCAGCTGTGGAAGGCAGAGATATGAAACTCCTTCGCAGCAGGGAGGAGTGACCAGTCCCACAGCGATGCCCCTGTCACCAAATACTTAATTCCCCATACCCAGGTAGAGGCAGCTCACACGGACCTCCCTCCTCAGAGCTTCATGCATCTCCTCACGCCTGTACAACCTGGGAGCAAGGCAGCCTCCAAAATCTCCAGAGCTCCGGCTCCCGTGCGTGCCTTTTACACACGCAAGCACCACAGCTCTCAGCCCCATCAGCCTCAAATGGTCCCAGCAGGGCAGCACAGGTCCCACCTTGGAGGACACCGCAGCTGGGTCGGCTACAGCAAGAAGTGTACCACAGGAGGGAAGGAAGTGCTGGGCTTGTTGGCAGTCCATCCCCTGCTCAAAAAAAACCTGTCCCTTGTCCCCTGCTGCCAAACCGCACCGTGCCTTTGCCAAGCCTGGCACTGCTGGAGGGGGCAAGCAGCCAGAGCAGAGCAGGGGGCAGTTAGCACAGAAAACACAGTTTTTTGTTGTTGTTTACAAAAGCAGCATGGCAAGTAATTTAACAAAAAGACACTGAAGTTCTTCACATCATTGGGGTCCTGTGATGCTGAGCATCACTGACTAAATACCTTCAAAGAAAAGAATTTGTGCTGTGTTTTCCTTGGATTTTCCAAAGAATTTGCTAACAAAAGGCAGAGGAAGAATAATGGAGAAGGGCAAGTGTCTCTTTGGTTGAAGAGCTGAATAATCAGTGCATGAAACGGTAAAGATCCACGTGGCTTTTATGCCTCACTGCTGTGCCAGATTCCCTGATGGCAGAACTGTGTGGTCATTGGCATCACGCACTCTGTAGAAATATTAATTAAAACCCCATATAATTAGTAGCAATTGCATATTGTTTTAGGCAGTGCTAAAACACATCAGTCTCCTGTGCAGGTGGTGATGGTGAGGGTTGTTTGCTGCTCTCTTCCTCCCCATTGTTTTCCTCCCTTCTCCCTGACCATTGCAGACCCTAAAACCCGATGAGAAGACACCTTACATACCATACCTGCTACTGGCAGCACATGTGGCACATCTGCAAGGGCAGGAGTTGTCAAACACATCTGATGCCACAGTTAAGCTCTTTTTCATAAAAAGGGCAAGTCTGCTCTCCTCTTCTGACACCAGGAGCTGGGGATGGTCCTGTGAACCTGCCATGGGGTGGCTGGGAGAGGGCAATCATTTATCTTTTACTTCCCTCATTCCTTGGCATCTCCTCCTTGGCACCGGGTTTGCCGTAGGGTTGCCTCTTAGAGCAAGGTGCACTTGGGCATGTGGATTCCAGTGCAGCCAAGCCCCAGTCTTCATTGTGGTTGGTTAAGAGCATGGCCATTGCCTTTCATGGGGGCTGGGATTTGTTCCACCAGCCTTCAATCTACCCCTGCTTCACCTGCAGTTCATCTGGTAACTATTGCCTCATCTTTCCCCCCTACCCTGAGTTCATAGTGCCCACACACACTTTTCTGCTCTAGAAAGCATGTCCTCTGAGAGACAGAATTTAGCTCAATGACATTGCACTCAGTGCCACAGATCAGTCATCTCTCGTGATAAACCAAAAAACTGTTCAGATTTACATTGCCGAAGTCCTCACACTTCTCAGTTGCAGCCAAGTTACAAAAGAGTCTTTGCCAGCTTTTTAGCACACAGCTTCTCATTTCCCTACACCCCAGAATGCTATTTCTTTAGCAAAGACACTTATTAAGGGGAATTAATTAACTAGGTTTCCTGGCTACCTAATCAATTTTGAGTACAAAATTGAGTACTGATGGAAGAACGTCGATCTGTTGCTCCCCCTGCTTTCCCTGCACAGAGATTAAAAATAGATGAATACCCAGTTGGAGAAATTGAGATGGGATCATATTCTTTCTGAACACAGCGTTTTGGCAGCCTCAGAAAATGGGGTGACTATAACTGGGATTTCATTTTGTAAATGCACTGGGAAAATTAATGTCAAAACCGCCCCGATTTAGAGATCTTTCAACAAAAGAGAATGGAAATGTTTCATTCTGAAGCCCCGTTTTGTTTAGACATTTAAAGAATGGCAAAATCAAGGGAAAAAATCCGAGTGAAGTGTTTTAATTGTGTTAAAACGAAAAATATTTACAACAAACAGGCTTTGTTTGCTTGGGTTTTTTTTATTGATTTTCCTTCATGAAGCAGTTTAATAACTTGGGGTCTCTCAGCCCTGTGTCAGATGCAAGATTTCTGCCCACGCCCCCATTCCAATAGTGCTTTTTGTCACCTTTGAGACCCAGTCAAAAGAGCAGCAATGTGTCGTATTTCATGCTTCTCTGCCTTGGTCCTGCCAGTGTTTTCCAGCTCTGATATTCAGCCCCAGCTAATGATCCAACAGATGACTGGCACCCTACAACGCTGGTCTGTAAGTTTAAACTGGAGAGAACCCTCTGGATTTTTTGAAGAATTTATCTATTTTTTCCTTAGGATGCATTTCTTTCATGAAGGTGAATCCACTTTATTAACAACCAAATATTTCCTTTACTCGGCATAGTGCCCTGGGCCTCCTAAACGACTGATTTGACTACAAATTGCTCGGACTCTGCGATTTATTTTTCATCTCATTTATTGCAGGCATGAATACAGGAACAGGTAAACAGCTGAGCCGTAAAAGTTTCTCTCTAGGCATGTTTTCAACGAAATGCCATCATACATCGATGATACACGCTGCTACTCGGATGAAACAAAACGGTGTGAGCAATCTTACTTTAAAGCTGCTACCCACCAGTCAAAGCTGCAGCTGCCAAAGAAGTCTTCTCCTCCACTTATTCTCTCCCTTCCCTCCTTCTCCACGTCATCTATAGGTTCTTTTACGGCACTTAACTTTACAAAACACAGTTGTGAGGTTGATCTTACATGCAATCACAGATCAGCCTCAGTATATTTATTGCAAACTCCTTGAACATCAGGACATTAAAAAAAAAAAAAGAAAACAAACAAAAAAAAAGGGAAATAAAGAAAGAAACAATATTCCATTGCATAATTACGAGTAGGTTTTTGTAGCCAATGAACCAGTAATGTATTCAGAAAAAAAAAAAAAAAAAAAAGAAAAAGAAAAAAAGAAAGAAAAACAAAGGATATTGTAAACAGTTCAAATGAAACATGATTCTGCCTCCAATGAAACATTTCCCTGCATTGCCAGCTCTGTTTCAAATGGGCACGTAGGCATCCTGTTGCAAGAGAGTTGTGAAGCCACGAACTGAAACTTCGGAGGAGTTAATTTTCAAACATTGCACCTTCAGGGACTAAATATATTTGAAACGTGAAAAATCTGCACGCGCCGTGGGATCTGGTAGAGATGTGAGATCTCAGAGAACATTTCTAAAGAAAACCCGGTTATTCCTTTTAAAACAAAATAGTGAAAACAGCTGTACCACACGAAAACAAAGCACAATCGGTTGGCTTCCATACGAGACTGCAATATGAGAAGATATTTTAACTCCTTGCATAGCTATTTAAATGGCCAATAAATTCTGCTGGAATCACCCGAACGTGACAACATCGCATTCTGCCGCTTAGAGACTTCATGCTGGAAAGCTGGGATCTGCTGACCGGGTCAGAACACCACTCAGGGCATTGTGAAAAGCCAGGGCCACCCCTGGTGGGCTTTGCCAGTTTGCCAGAGTGGCTATAGCCAGAGGTTTCATCAACCAGCTACTCCCAGACCGGGCACAACTATAACTCTGTGCTTATGCCACTGTAAGTTACCCCAGCTCTCTGTTCTCCCCGTAAGGAATAAAGGCTGTTCTGACAACGGGCTGTTTCTGGGAGTATATTTACACCTAACGTGCAAGGCTTTTGCTGGCAGAGCTACGTCAATCACAAATCATACCTCAAAGCACCCCTGGGTGATGTAGCCATGTCGGCAAGGGTTTGCAATGTAGACTGAACCAGAGGGACAGAGAGCAGGATTCATCTCGCTTAACTTTAAGCAAATATAAAGGTAGACATTTAAGTCAGAGGCACCTCTGGAAGGCAGTTCCTTTGATCGCTCATCAAGTGAGAGCTGGGCATGTGCTCATTAGGTGAGATGAAGCCTTTCCCAGGAGAGCTGAAGACAAATTCCTTTCAGCCACCCTTTCCTGTCACCAACTCTGGAGACCATGCTTCAGGAGGCTGCTGTTCAAATGCGTTATCTTTACACGTGTCAATGTACATGATGATGATAGCCTGTGCTGGGCTTCATGCTGCCACAACTACATATGCAAGCTCATTAAAGCTAGCTCAGATACTTCTGCACTATTATATAGACATAACCCTCGGGCAGAGTATCCTTTAACACCTGTAATGCGAAAGTCTAGGGGCAAATCCAGACTATCTGCCCCCCCCCAGCATGTGTTCATGCTGACATTGTCTTGTTTACAGTAGTTTTGGGTAAACAGGTGTCCTAACACTGTAATTCCCAACCAGAAGTGAGGCAGGAGTGTTTATTCAGAGGATGTGAGAACTGAGACGCTTAAGCGTGGCTGAAGAAGAGACATAGTAAGAAAGAACAAGGTGATGACATTCCGCAGTTCAAAGTTGAGCGTGATACCAGTAAAACAGTTTTAATAAAGCTCTATTAAGACTGCAGAATAGGAAACGGTGGCAGCCAGTGGATAAGACACTAAAACAAGACAAGGCAACGTACTTGGGGTTGTTCCGTGGAAAACATCCCACGGGAACTAAGTGGCCCTGTGAGCCTTTCCCTCTTCTGGTGGGAACCAAGGAGGGAGGAGGTCTCTGCTCTTTCTCAGCTATGCCAGAGCATGCCTCAGCTATACAAACTTCGCCACTGGAAAGGAACCTCGGTTCACATTTCTCCTTTTCTGGTTCCAACTATTTCAGCTGAAGAATTTTTATACAACGGGAGCAAAATGTTGCGTTTAAAATAACAAACTAATAGTCTGTTTACCAGCCAGAACATCTGATGGGCTCGTCTGAGTCAGGCGTTCAGTTTTGCTAAAGGCTTTTTTGCTTACTGTGACCAGACTGCCCCAATGTGGGTAATTGGATCTGTTTGCCTCCAAACCCGAAAGCGTATTGCGGGGTTCCCAAAGTCCACTCCATAGCAATCAGTACCACTGAAATGTGCATTCAGATCTGGGTTTTCTGTTTTTCCTTGACTTTCTGAAGTCACACACAGCTGGGTGTTGCCTAACAGCAGGAAGAAGACCAGATTCAGACAGAGCCAGTGCTTGTGCCATTCTCAACATTAGTTTTCTTTCCTCTCCCAACACAGCACCTTTAATGACAATTTTCTTTTATTTGTTCTTCACGATGCTCACTTTTACTCAGGTGCAGACAAAATAGGCTGCTGCTTCTCCCTCCACCTTCTGGGAAGTGGTAAGAAAAGAGTCATTTTGCAGCCTGTTGTGTCTGTTGCATTTTCCCCTCCTTTCAGATTTCTTCCCAGAGATTTAATGGTCCTAATCCATTTTTATAACCTCGGGTTGATGGAGCTGTACATTAAAACATAAGGAACAGAAGTGTCCTGGCACTGTAACCAGAAGGACAGCGTACTAGTTGTATCTAACTACCCAAAGTCACCTGAGCACTCTGAAACCTGTAGTCCACGTGTGGTTCTATGGCTCCTTCTGCCCACTGCTCACGCTGAGCTACTTCATTCCATTTTGTGTTGTGAGTTTCTTCCTAACAGTTGTTTATTTTGCCCTGCTTTATGGAAAGCAGAAATGTTTGGGTTTGGCGGATTTAACTGGGGAGCCTAATGCCAATTTCTTGTCCCAGTTAACTATAAAATAGACAAGTCATTTTATACCACCACATTGCAATCTGCCGTCTTGAGATGCTCTCAAGAATTCTCATTTCAGAACAAGAGCACAAGCTGACTCTGAAGGAAACCCAGTCTCACAGCAATCACTTCCCAGCCTCCACACAAACAAACTGCTTAAGCTGAGATAAAGCCATCATAATCGGCATCAAATTAAGGGCAATCTTTTATCTTCATACAAAGAAGAGAACACAGCATACAGAGCAACAGAAAAATATACATCTTCAGCCATACAAAACGCACAAAAACTTTCCTGTTGGAAGAGTGCCTTATAGCTGACAGTCAGTTGTTGGTAGCTTTCTAGATGACCCCGCACTACTGAACAGGGGGGAACTGGAGAACTTCTTTCTTCTTTGTTTTCCTAGGAGATAGTTGGTAGCATTACCTGTATACCAAGAAACACCCTCCCTGGGGCTGCAGTTCTGCTAGCGCTGAACACCCACCCCACCCGATGCCTGAGATAGCTCCACTGACTGTGGAGGCTGCTTGCCTGCTGGAGGGGAACAGGACATAGAGCCAGGAGAACCCTCCACGGTACTGTTTGCCAGTACACACGTGCTGAGAAGTAGAATGAAAAAATGGGTATAGACACAGCTACGCCATGAACTATCATCGTTATTATTCTTTAAGGGGATCAATCAACTCACGTCAGCCAGGAAGGTGGTTTATCTACACAGGAAGGCAAAGATCCTCCCTGCACGAGCTACATCCACACCGCTGAAGCTCTGCAACCTTCAGTGCTGGGGCAGAAACTGTCTGAGTATGGGCAAGCCCTAATGCCTAGGCAACCTGGAGAAGGTAAAACTTCTCAGTTTAAAAAAGTCAGTATCAAGCTAGAAAGTCAGTAGCAAATTACTTTAAACAACTGATTAATTTTTTTTTCATTAAAGGAAATACAGTAAGATTTAGTTGAAGGTTTAGGTCAAGATGACAAACTATAGGGAGTGTTGGGTGCGTATACCTGTATGGTGGGGTGTCCTTCCCCCTTGCAGCTATTTATATCTCTGAGTGAAGGTGAAGGTTAGGAATTTAATAAGACAGCCATTTATTTTTCTGTGGAGACTAACAGTCCTGGGGTTAGGATGTAATAATCATTCTTCTGCTTTAAAAATGGTTCTTTAACAAATAGCAGTAGCTCATTGCAATTTTCAGTTGTACAAAATGACATATTTTCTATGTTACTATCAAAATATTCTGCATAACATTAATTTCTGTGCACTTATTAACATATGTACAGAACAGTGTTTCCCAATAGAAATCAGTACGCTCCTTGCTGATCCTTTTTTGCCCTAGATTTACCAAAACCAAACCTGAAATTAATTGTGTTAATAGTATAAAATCTCAGGAGAGATACAGGATTGAAGGTTTATTTCCCAGCAGCAAATGAATAAAGGAACTCCTTCAGGTTAAAGTCTAGCTTATACTTAATTCTAACTAACCGTGGTGAATCCAGGCAAGCCAGGAACCTCACACATTTTCCCGATGCATTATGTTGAGTACACAGAAGCAGAGGAATGTAAACAGACAGAAGGCACATGAAAGGCCCCAATCCATTCTCCGACGGAAGTGTGAATTTCATAGTTCTGTCATCAAGAGTCTTTTCATCATTTTCTCTCTCTCAAGTTCACGCCTCAGAGTCTCCGCGCTGTGTAATTAATGCACAAACAGCCAATTATGGGAACAACAATAAGTCTCAGATTTCAATTTAAAATAATTAACATTTTCAAAATAGCAAAGGAGGGGAAAAAAAGGTCAGACTTGATTCAGTGAAAAGGCTGATAACTGATGGCTGATTCAAAAACAAGTACCGCTTGGTATTTCTGAAGAGCAAACAGAAGCAAGAAAAGGACATTAAAAGACCCATGTGGCAAAACAGTTTCAGATTTGATCTCAGCCCTGTTAAAGGCTACTGATTTCAAAGGAAGCTGGACTAGGACTCTAAAAATGAAACATCTATAGCAAATGCCATCACAAAAAACCTGGTGCTATGGCCTCTGGCTCCTCAGCATGGTCTGATATTGGGAGACATCTGTATAGGTTGAATTTACTACAGTCCTGCACACATCAGGGTGTGGGAAGCAGAGCCAAGTCCTTGCTCTCGCACAGGAAATCACTCCAGAGCCTGCAGGTTCTGCAAGACTGGAATTGCCCTGAGCTAGTGATTCCATTTCTTAATAAACAGTTTTTACTGTGTTGTTCTGAGAGTTGAGTATCTCATGCTTGTGAAACAGTTTTGAGATTTAAATTGCAGTGCAGAAACCTCGCAGCCCATTCATGGCCAAGCAGGGGTGGAATCCCCTACTTGTGCTTGGGACATCCTACAGAAGCTGAGTTCAGCACTGCACCTTCAGAATTACATTTGAAATGCTTTTCTCATCAACATAAGCCTAGGATGTTTTGGGCTTCAGGAGTATTGAGTATATCGACTCTTACATTGTATTTCGTAAATTATCAGCTTGGAAAATTCAGCTTTGATTAAATTCTAGAATAAGCAGCCAGCATGCAAAACTGATAGGATGAAAGAAGAGAACACTGAAAGCAGGCTGCCTGTGGAAAAATGGGATGGCTTCTTGTTTCTCTGACAAACTCTAAGAAAGACCACTGTAGCTTGATTTAGTATTAAAAAAAAAACCCAAAATCCCAAACAACATTAAAGAAAACCCATGCCTGGTTCTCATATAGAAGAGTAGACATTTCTCAACCTCAGCTTTCCCCCGTGGACGTTTAATTTTCAAAAGCAAATTGCAACAACAATTTTTAAAAGCAAACCTTTGTGCTTCAGACAAAACGACTCGCCTGAGAAAAACCTGCCCAAACCTTTCCGTGTTTCTCTACAAAATCGTTTGCTGCTGCTGCAGCAGTTCATGAAGGTAGGGTTTTTTTCTCAGAGTAGATATGAATTACAGGTATTTCTTTACATAAGCCACTTAATTCTGAAATAGGTGTCAAGCAGCAACCGGAAATCTTTTGGTTATCAGGGGAAATGGCACTTTATGGCAATTATAGAAAAAAAGAGAAATCAAGGTGATTGCTTTCATGCAGTGAGCATTTCTGTGAAAGAAGAAGACAGTACCTGTCTGCCAGCGAAATCGGTTTATGCGATGTGTATATTGTCTGGACCGTTGGAGTTGGTACAGTCTCTGCCAAAGACCTCAGCACGGGCGATGGAGTTACCAGCGTTACCTTAGGAGACGACTGCACCGCGCAGCACTGTAATTTGCTGTCTGTAAATTCTGCCTACAAAAAAAGGCATACAGAAACAGGAAGGAAAAAAAAAAAAGTGTAGATTAGCTTCTATCGCTCTCGCTACCTTTCACCGTCCGATTCATTGCCAAACGCTCAGTTAACAACAACTAATAAGAACCAATGGGAAGCTGTAGCTATAGCTGCTCAGTGCAATCTCCGTAGATGCTGAGCAGCCACCTCTTTTGATGGCTACATCAGAACTGCACCTGGGGGACAAGCCTGATGGCAACATGCACTAATTGAGATGTAACTCCACGTACAGGACTGGCAGCATTTGGATAAAAGACATAATCAGTTTGGAGAATGCCACTTATCATTATTCTCTTTTCCCTAAAAATAATGCAGAATGCTGACCGTGTGAGATTTCTGGACTGTTCTTCAGAAATCCTCTGCAATTTGCTTGTGGGCCCTCTGACTACTCTGTGTTTTGTTAACAGCCAGGAATCCAGGCTTGTAGGAGTCCGAATTTCAACGTGTCCATCCCTTTCCCACATTTGCTGACTGGAACATGCCTCAAGAAAAACAGTCTCGCCGTATCGAGTGATAGGCAATGTTACAGTAAGATTGGAAGGACTGGTTTAAGCCAAAGAGCAGGTAGCCATCTCTTGTCTTGCAGGTGAGGCATATCAGTGCTGCAGGACTGCAGCAACGACAGGGCCACCCCATGCGACTGGAGAGGGAGGATCCCTAAAAATAAATCAGACCTGTCTTGCTTTTTGGCATGGGCTATTTCTCATGCCAAACCACAGTGACTAGTGCCTGTGGTGCACGTATGACCCTGACCTGGGAAGAGCACAGAGCAACTGCAGTTTGTCAGTGTGTCAGGACCATTAGGATATGCTCCTTCTGGTATCATCAGCTGCACTTTTTTTCTTGACAACTTTGTCTTCTGAACTTGGTTCAGACTTTAAGGCAGGAAAAAAGAAAAGTCACCATCATAAGGGAGCAGCTATTTGAATAGCAACTTCTTTCTTTTTTTTATTGTGTCTTAATTATTTCCCAAATTCTGCAAGCCATACAGGATCAATGCTGAACACAAACAGATCAGTTTAATCAGTGGGACAATTATTTGAGCCCAGGAAAGAATGGCTGTATTAGGTTTGCTTGTTTATTGTCATTTTTTAACACGCCTCTCTTCACCTTCCATTTAAACACATCTGATAAGTCCCAAAACAACCTCTGAAGCGAAAGAAATCTCATTATTTACACAAAATTAGTAAAATGGAAATTGTAAAAACAACTAAAGAAACTCGCTCTCCAAACCTGGCCAATTATATGTGTAAATACTGGCTAATAAATCCTGTTCAAACTTCCCTGTTGTTCAATTTTAAAACTCAACCTTACAAGCTGCAAGGGTATCAGATTTGGTGTTCCTCATACAGGATCCCTGTCCTCCCAGGACTGCCAGGTCTTACTTTACAGCATGAGAAGGAGGCATCACTGTGTGAGGATGATGTAAATTCTCCCAGCCTTACTGAAATCAGCAGAGCAATGACAAATTACACTTGCTGAAGCTTTGCCCTGAGTCCCAAAGTGGGTTTTCTCTTGATAATGGTTTTATGGTATATATCCGAAGTATCTTTTTATATGTATCTACTTGCACAGTATGTTTGAGCCAAATATTTAGCTGGTCTAAACAGATAAAATTTCATTAATTTAAATCTATGTGACTCATACCAGCCTGAGAATATGGTCATCAAACCTGCCATTTCTCTGTGGAAATCCCTGAAATTCAGAGGGGTTCCTGGCATGAAGTTTATTTTTAAACATTCCAGGCAACCAAGTTCTCTAATTTTTCCTCTGACAAATCAACACAGCTTCATATAGGCCACCAAATTAGAAACCCTACGCTAAAAGTAAAGCCTTCCAAATGTAAGTGTTCATAATATTTTTCCCTTCAATCACATCTCAATGTTTAGTTCCAAGCAAAAAGAAAAAAAAAAAAAGTGGAGGGAAAGCACAGAAAAGAAAAAGTAAAAAATAAAATAACTACAGAAGGAAAAAGATTAAGAAAGTTACCACCTGGACTGTGTGTGACTGGAGAACATTAAGAGCTACATCTGCCTTTAAGTCCTAGCACTAATCTAGATCTTTCCTTTACAGCTTCTGCCTGTGGTGTGGCTCATGGCTTCAAGCCCATTCATCAGGATAAACTGAAATGCTGCTGGGGAGAGAAGCATGTCTCTTTGGGTTGGCACAGAAGACCATGAAACACAGGACCAAAGTCCAATTAACCTTCCTAATCATTTTCCCACCTTTATGCAGTCCTCTAGGTAGCTGCTCATTTACCACAGCTAATGGTACATAATACATATGGAACTGTATGATGGATCACACACCATCAGATTTTTATTGTAATGGTGTTTTAAATGTTTGTGATCTGGATTCTTCTCTCCGTGCTACCTAGGGAAATGGGACTCTATGGGCAGAAAAGGGAATTTCAGAAAGATTAGTTTGAATTTTACTTTGCTTCTTCTCTCTGACAGAACATAATAAAATCTTACCACTTGAATTTGCCCTGAAACAGCCATTTTCTGCACGATGGAAATTTCTATAGGTAAGTATATCAGGGTAGCTTCTGTTTATATTTTAAAGTTCCACCCCCTCAATGATGAAAAAGTATTTCGTATAGCCCTCCTAAATTTTGCTTTAGTCATAACTGTAACAGGCAGAAAAAGAATTTCCTGGCAATCATTACTAATTGGTGGTAAAACTATTCTGGGCGTATCTTTTTGCTTATATAAAGTAGAACTGTGGAAGACACAAACACTGGAATTTTGGTTTAGCTTTTACCACAACTGTACTACCTGGACTTGGCTGACCTAGTGAAAAGTTGTGACGTATTCCCATGTATTTTTGGATATGTTTAATTAGAGCTCAACAGTGGCTCTGACACAGGTCGGGGAGCCTAACTAACTATGGCTTTAAAATACCTGTTTGGGGAAAAACAACACTTAGATCCAAGGCCATGATCAGGTATATTGTGACAGAAAAGCCTCGTTCTTTATATCACTGAAGGCAGACAGTTACTGCACATGTCCCAACAGTAACTGAAGTTACTTCTCCCTGATTGTATGTCAGATAAGATTGCTGCTACTGGTAAAAATTGTTCAAGTCTGAAATGTTTTATTTTTGTGAAGATAATTTAAAAACTGCAAGTCAGTTACTGTGGTTTATAATTATAATCAGAGAGTGTTTCTTATAAGGTAGATCATTTTGTCACATTTATTACAGAATGCCTCTACCCTTAAAGTGGGACTTTGATTTAACTTATTTTTCAAATTGTCAAGTAACTGTATCCTGTTTGTATATAGTTTACCTTACCAAAACCTTACTAAATCCTAACTTCTGTGAAGGTTTAACAAGAATTAAGTTCAATACTTGATTCAAGTTACTAAGTAAACACGGGACTTTATGCAAGGTTACCATTGTAGTCATCAACACGCTAACTATAATTCTTCCTTAAAATTCAGATGTAAATTCAATGAAAATCAGGTCCCTCTTTGCGATGGCACAGCGGGTGGTTTCAGGCAGGAAGCCATGCAATTGCTAGACAGAGGACTAAGTCTTCCCATTCCCTTATTGCTCCTTGGAAAGATGCTATGGAGCTTGACAAGTGTCCTCTACGGTCCTGAACTGAACAACATTTTGGGATCAACCGCATTAGTAGTGACCTTTACCTCTTAGTCCTCTGTCTAGTAAGCAGCAATGTCTGAATGCAAGCAAGTTCATTCTTCATAATGGGAATATTTAACTGATCTCCACTCCAATATCTACTTGGAATTTTTTTCTTAGGACTGCTTAACGCATAAGTTTCTGACACCGTTAAAAAAAATCAGTTGGAATTGTGTTAAATACACAGTTTTTAGTTGCACGTTCTACTTACAGAAAACTGTGGTACTGTTGTAAAAGGATCGAAAAAAGGATTAGATGTATCAGCAGGGAATGTCTTTATCTTTAAAAAAGATAAAGAAAACGATGTTACTTTCAGAGCATAAAAATGCAAAAGAAAAAAAAAAAAAAAGCAGCAAAGCATTGCAACCACAGTGACATACCCAACGAATTAGAGCAGTTCAGCAGTGCTTGGACCAGACCAAAAAAGACCCCTCCAAAAATGCATACAGAAACCTGATGATGAATTGTCAAAGCATAAATATGAAACTCGATAAATTAATTTTACCACGTAATTAAATCTGTCGTGCAGATACAGAGCTGACTGCATACAATGTATCTTCCACTTCTGTCAACAGCCACTGGATTATGATTTGCTTCCTTCGGCCAGCACTACATTCTAAAATATGTAATAGGAAAGGCAGGAACAAATTCTGCAGTGCAGGAGCTTTGGCTGAAGAACTTGTGCCTTTCCATATTTTAGACTTCCAAATTTTCAGTTACACGGCTGCTGCCAAAGACAATCACGTCAGGTGGGATTGAAAGAAAACCGTACATAAAAATACCATACATATAAATAGCACTGGGGACAAATGTTTGTTTAGGCAGCAACGAGTCCCTGTGCTGAGAGGAGGGCTGTGGATAGAGAATGGCTTTAGGTGGTTTTGTTGCAAAGTGCCTAGAGACCGAGAGGTGAGCGACCAACACGTCCATGTGCCGAGAAGCCTGAGAGCTCCCAGGGTCTGGTCCGTGAGCGTATGGTCACTGGTGGGACCAGGCCCTGCTGGGAGTCACTTTTGCCCTTAAAATAATTTCAAACATTAACTGAAATTAAAGAAATATTAAAAGCAGCAACAATCTGTCTCCCTCTTCTTTGTGAATGCTGTTCCTCACGATTTTCCTCTTTAGAATGCAGACATCATTCATTCAAAGAAAGGATAAAATATCAAATAAAGGTATCAGTTTTGAACTGCACTTAGTGCTTTCCATTTGGAATACCCCATTTTTCACGGTAAAGATGTGTTTTTCACTTTATTATAGAAACTGATGTGCACTTGTTTGTAAGCATGTCTTCAGGTGTAGTTCACTAACTACAGCTATATAAGTCTTGTCTAATAATGAGCAAAGCTACCCTGAGGGCTCCGAGCCCTTGTAGGCCAAAGCAAAACCTGGAATTACGACGTCAAATGTAATTAAGTAAATATATAGTGTTTATTTTGTAAATAAAAGAACGGAAACATATTGGTTTATAAGGATGCCAAGGGAAATTAACGGCCATCTGTGGGCTCACTTCTGCAAACATGTGGAATAAATCTTGGCTTCAATTGTTGAGCTTCTTACACACGAGGAGTATGGATAGCAAAGATACAGTTAGGCATGTAAATACCTTTTTAACAGAATAAATGTGCTTATAAGTCAATTACACCGGCGCAAATGTACAAACTGTGCAAGGGAGAAACGCTTTTAAATCACAATTTTCTATGCAAATGTACTAAATATGTTATTTCACACTCCTTTTATAGTCCCATATTTACGTCTGTTAGCAAAGTGTACATACTGATTGCTGATTGAAACTACTCATTGGATTGAAGCAATAGCTCCTTGCAAGTCTGTTGTGTTATGTCGTACCCGGAGCCAAGCCTGCCAACGTGAAACAAGGACAGCTATAGCATGTCTTACTCTTTTGAGAGACAGCAAATACCCACGATGCCAGGTTGCCATTCTCAGGTTATAAAGGGTTTACAATAAGAGGTTACAGTAAAACATACAAGTGCACTCCATCACAAACGCAGTCTTTGAGCCAAAGGCAAACAGGGATGGGAAGTTGGTTGCTCACATGCAGTATGAGTTTGATATTCTACAGCTGAAATCTCTCTAATTTTTGCAGGTTGGTCTCATTAAGAAAATGAAGTGCAGGTATGGAATACAGACAAGAAAAACATTGCAGAACAGTATTCAAGAGCCCACTGGGATTTGGGATCAGAGGCATATACCGGGAGCCAGCCCTGATTACACGCTGCGGCACGCAGCCACGCAGAATACTCTCCTGCAAAATCAGCTCTGCAATCTGTGGATGTGCCTGAGGCCAGCCTGCCTATCCAGACACAGCAAAAGATGGTTAGTCTGGTTTAGTTACCACCGTTGAGTTCCTCCCTCAGGGACCTGTGCTTATTTAATCTTGATAAGACAACCTCAACAAATTGAAGTCTCTCTAGGGTATAAACACAGCCATTTCTGGCATTGTAAAGAAACTGAAAACAGAAATTAAGGAACAGAGGGATAAAAAACATACCTGCGTTCAATTTAAGGGTGACAAACAGAAATCATCCTGCTCAGCGTTTGTTTTACTCTTTCTTCCCATCACCTTTTTTCCCTCTGAGAAGAGATCACTGTACCACTGTTACTCAAATGGCACAACAGTGGCCCAGGCCTTGATATGAGCACTGCTGCCAGCTACCTCAGGCAAAGCAGAGACAAAACACTGCTGTTGTCCTCTCAGCACTGTTGAGAGGTTCTTATCTACGGATGGGTTTTCGCTTTTGAGTAGGAAGTAGGTACAACATCCTAATCCATGCAACAGCAGAAAAATGCTGTATATTTGGGAATGCTTTTCAGACCGAGGATACGCAGTAGAGGAGCCAGCAGTGTGGAAAGCAGCAGCTAAGAAACTGGTTTATGTGAAATTGCATTTGGACATTTGCAAGAGCTTTTCACCCAGGATTACACTTCGGCCTGACTGTCCTGCATGTCCCCAGTGGCCAGCAGTGTGCCGATGACAGCAGCAGTTTGCCAGCATCTGGGAGGAGGGTGAAAACTGTGATTCCCAATCCACCACACAAGGAAAGTAGCATTGTCTGTGCGTCTGCCTGACCCTTGTCTTGGGATTGAGTTTACTGCATGGAATCAAAACTCCTGGAGAAGCTCAGAAAGCAAAATAACTTCCTGACCAGAACAGGAGGCAAAGACCCAAATGTTATGCATTCTCTCCACAGTACACAGCCTTTCTCCTTGCCCTAGGACGAAGACATACCATACCTTAAAATGTCTTCTGACTCACGTGGCAGAAGTAGACCCTAAAGTATTCCTGGGTGCTTTCTTCTCCCTGCTGTGGCAGCATCTGTTGAAAGATGCCACCTGGGGAATGAGAAAGGAAGAAGAAGAGAGCCATCTCTACCACCTACCACAAACCTGCAGCTCCTTCCAGCCTCTGGAGACCTCCAGGAGCTTCCAGGCTTCACCTGGGATGGCAAACATGAGGAGAAAAGGACGAGGGAAGGAGGAGTGGACAGCTCTGTGTGCAGGACAGTCTCAGGAAGCTGAATAGTAGCTGCTCAGACTAGCAAAACACAGTACCTGCTAGTGCACGCATTGCCTACAGACAAGCTGCTGAGGTATTCTGTCTGCTTTGGTGTAAGACAAAAGAGAAATAACAGCTTTGAAATGTACAGCTGAGCACAAAAATGACTGTGGTGGCAGATGGAGCAGCAATCGTGTCGACTTTTCAGATGAGCACATTCTGGCACAGTCAGGCTCTTCCACAGGAGCAAAAGGGACTAACTGGGGTCACAAGGGCTACAGAAATACCGTGACCAACAAGAGGTCAGAGCTTTGCTCTCAGTTACAGCATAGACAAGCTTTTAAGTATACAACTTGATTTCAAGCACACCTGCTCTCTCTGCAAGAGTGGAAACAGTCTTGTGGCCAAAGTCCATAAAGCAGCCATTAAGGCAGGTCCCATAACTAACTGTCACATCACGAGGGCATACCATGAAAGGGGAGGGAAGGTGTTCTGAGTTCCAGTAGCATCTTTCAGGCTGAGGGCTTGTTTCACAACCTCAAATGCCCCTTGCTTGAAAGGTCAGGGTGCATTACCATAGCAGAAGTACTTTGGACAGATACCTCCTCATCTGGAATATTTATCTTGGCAAACTGAGAAATTTCAAAGCTTAAGAGAACAAAAAGAAAGAAAAAGAAAAAGGATAACAAAAAGAATCAGAATGGTCTCAGGAAAAGTCCAGTAGTTTAGTAATCTTTACAGAGAAAAGTCTGAAAACCAGTCCATGTGAGACACATTGATTTTATGGGAAAATGAGTCAAATTGTATTCCTCTGTGGGTAATTTTCTGCTAGTGCTCAAAGATTCTTTCTGCATTATTAGCTGTCCATTGGGATGACACAGTTTGGAGGTATCTGCCACAATAAGAAGGAATTAACAGTGCTAATTTTACTTGATATTTATACTGCAAGGAAGAATGAAGGAGGGTGAAGGAAGGAAAAGGACAACAGGACAAGAACCTTCCCCTTTTCTTTGCATTTGTGCAAAGAGTTCTGGACAGAATTTTAAATCTCATTAAAATCAGTTGTACTTTCCTGAAACACCTTTCAGATGGGTTAGGAGAAAAAAACTTGTAACTTTTTCTTAAAAGCAAATGGGAGTGGGGTGAGACAAAGAAATAGTTCTTTTCTCAAGTTAATTGATATAAAATTATCTATTTTTGGTATTTCCATCAGAAGGGCATACTACAAATGTCCTTGATGTGACAAAAAAATACCTCTTTTGGGAGAAGTGAGCTCAATTTGGATATGTTCTCTTACATTTGGGGTAGTCAGTATATTTACTGCCCTGCCACAACTTACAAAGGCCTTTCTACCAAGGTCTAATAACATTACCTGCTGTTGACACTTTGCTTCACTCCCATCCCCTGCACCTTGACTGGAGGCCTTTATAACACGATGAGGGCAATGTGTGATCCAGTGGGTTTGTGCTGTCACTCTGTGTATTGGCCAGATGGAAAGCACGTTCTAGGCTGAACACTTCACTCGATTCCTGTGCATCCCAGCAGAAGCAGAGCTGCTAACACCTGAAGTGGTGTCCTAAACATGGCCCTCAGTATACAGCTATAGCCAAAGGAATATTCTGTGGTGCTTTATTTCAAAATGCATGCTATAAGTTGAATACCTTCACATCTATACAGCACAGAGACTTGTTTCTACTCATGAAATTAGAAAAGACCATAATCCAAAACTTCTGGAGTACACTGCATTAGTATTGCCCAGTCCTGATGTGCAACGTGACTTTAAAAATAACATTTAACCATTAGACCTGGTTTCCAAAACTGGTGATATGATTCTGGACTCTGCAATTGTTCAGTAAAGCTCTGTTGTCATCTGATTTCAGTGGCTGAAATGAATAATGAGGAGGAAAATGTAAACCCAAACAGTTTCTGGTATTTTTAGAGCGTGCAATACCCTCATGGCCAAACATTATTTTGCATGGTAGTAGTTCCTGGCTCCAATGATTGATTACCCAAGTAGCGTCAACCCTAGTTCACTCCCTTTGCATGTGGCAACAAAACCCATGTGATAGGTAAGCAGGCATAATCATTGCCTGGATGTACAGGGGAAAAAAATAAATCAAACCAAACCAGTGCAGTCCAAAAAACTTGTAATGGGATGGAGATGTAAATCAACAATACCATTGGCTAATTGGTCTTGGAAAAGGCTGAGTGAACTAAACGCCTTGATGAACCACACTTGGTGCAAATCCCATGCACACTGCATTACAGGCTGCCTTCTATTCACGGGATGCAGGATTTTTTTCCCAGTTGTTGAAATGACACCCAGGTGTCAGTGTCAGCAGATAGATCTCATTCACACACAATAAAGAGCAGGAGTTTTGCAGAAACGTACTATTGAAAACACCCTAAGGCACCAAATGTGAAATTTCTGAAGAGGATGGGTTTCTGTGCAAGCTGCTAAGCCAGGGAGACACTACATGTTCAGAACCTCCCTGCCTATTATCACTCCCTCTGGAGAGGCAACACTATGAAATCTCCCTTCTAGGTCCATCTGGTCTTTGAGTCTTCCTTGCTCATGTTACAAATAACTGACAGAGCCTGGAGTTCAAGGAAATGCTTCAAACAAACATTGACACCTAAGAACCAGTGTAAGGGAATCCGACTGTTTGACTCATCTGAGTTATCTGCTTGGTTTGAGTTCCACAGGACTGCAGTACAGAGCCTCCCTCCTCACAGGTACCACTTAATTCCTGTTGGTACACTGAGAAAGCTCCACTTTGAAAGTCACATTCATTCCACAGTATCCTTCCTAAGCCAAGTTCTCTTGAGGTCCCCTCAGATGGTGAACTTGCCCTTCCTCTGCTCACTGATGTATGTCAGCCCTTCTCTGGACCTTGCCGCAGGCTGAGTCCACCTGCCTTGGAACATGTCCCAGCAGTAGACGCCACGTTCTTGATGTCTCACTAGTTGTACAACAGGGCTAATAATGTTGATGTTCTCCTCCCTCTTGGAGTGACTTAGTGCAACTCTTCCTAACATAGAGGCATTGTCAGGAGGTGGCTGTGTGGCTTCTCCGCTGTGCTCCAGTGACTTCCAGATTCCAAACAGAGGCTTGAGGGAGTTCACAGGAGAGATGTCCAAGTTCAGCCTCTGCTGAAGCTTGCCTTTGAGGCAGCTATAGCATTTCACAGATACTTGAGCATAGTAGTTTGTGGCTACAGGATGAGCTATACACTATTTAGAAGCAGGTCTACCTAAAACACAGTGGTTAAGATGCCCTGGATAAAATCCTGAATCTTCATGCCAACTTTTGTACTCATTTGCAAAATCCCCTGAGGAAAACGTGGCAAGGCAAATGGATGTCACAGTCTTGATGTGTCGGCTAAAAGGCAGACTAAAGAGTCCAGCATTTGCTTTTTTCTTTGTTTAAAACACAGAAATGAAGCAAACAAAAAGCAGTAGATACTCGCTGGATACGGTTGCACTCCAACATTGCTGTAGAATAAGCTAGCTGCGTTACTAGGACAGCTAAGGTAAAGTTACCTTTTTTTGCCCCTTAGTCTTTACCAGTGAAATCAGTGATCATCCAGTGCCAGGTGCCTAGATCACGTGCACAGCCAAGAAAATCAAGTGGCATCTTCTGCAGATGGAGGCTGTTGTCATAGAAGAAAGTCACTAAAGATGGATAACATGAAGAGGAGGAAATGAGTATTGTGATTCCTGCAGAGTCGAGTGCCCCAAGTAAGCCATCTATTTCCCAATTTCACTGCCAGCAAGCATATTGTACATGCAGTTTGTACCAGATGGAAACTCACCACTAGCTACACCTGATTATTTCTAAGCATAGACACTGACAGCTCATCATGCCTTATTAACACAGAGACTTCAAACCCAGGAATGTTTCAAGAAAAACTAACTTGTAACCATGGAACATAACTACACAGTTTCAAAAGCCCCAGAATCACACTCCTCTATTGAAAAGTTGTGATAGATTGATGCAAACAGTGCACTGTCTGACCCTTGTCAAAAACAAACAGATAGTTTGGCTTTCTACTGTAATCAATCTCTACTTGTGTAAGAGCAAAAGCTGGCTGAAAGTCCTTAAGTGTCCAGAAACTCAACCAATCCTAGTCTCCTTATTAATGTCAGGATAGTACTTTGTGTTAATTTTCTGTCCTATTTTTCTGGGCTACTGAGATCTCCCCAAATCCCCAGGAGTTTATATAGATCATTATTCTAAAGGAAAAGGATAGCACAGGTGGATTAAAGTCAGTGGAGCTGCAGAAAAGGTGTTACAATTATAAACTGGTGCACTACTTATATACCTATCCAGAAGGACACTTGAGCATATTTTCAACTTCAGCATGTGGCTAGAGCCAGTGACTACTGCAGCCCTCATCTGTGCAATCTATGCACGTGCCTACAAATTTCAGTGACCTCTCAAGCATTATGATCTCCTCAAATATATATAGGAGCACCGATTGTTGCTCTGTGCTGCAGTTCACCGGTCTCACTACTCCAAAAGGCTGCTCTGAATTAAGCTTCTGTATGACAATATTGCTTTTCCATCATAATATGCCACCCTTTCCAACACACACAGAGCACTTTCTCTTTAAACATAGTGGATGCAACAGTATTTGAACCCATCAATCACAAAAACTTGAGTAGAAGCTGAAAGTCTACAAGGAACAATGTTTTGCTTGGTTTAAGATCTATGCATGAACAAATCCAATCCCATATCCAGTAAATCTTTTGTGATAAATGTGATGTATAAACCCCTATTTATTCATAACCTCACACCCTTGGCTGTGGAATCATTCATATTGACAACTATCAAGCTTTGAAAAAACACAAAGGTTATGTCTTGGCTGCAAGTAAAATCTTGTGTTCACACACACCAGCTTATTATTAGGCCTATGCATTTACAGATTCAAACACTTGCATTGTAATACTTTGCCAATTCAACGCCATGAAACACACTAGATGCTTCTGTGTCTGTCAAGTCCCTCCTTAAAGCAACCCAGTATTGAAGTAAATGTATTGTTCCTTTTCTCAGCTTATTTCCATCTTTTCAAGAACAAATTTGGATGCTACCTTAAGAGACAGTCTCCAAGTCTGAAACACTGTACTCAGGCATGTTCCATAGCTAAAGAGATTAGTCCCAGCCATGGGATAATCCAAATCGATTAGGGCTATTAGCACATAGCTCACTCTCACCTGTCCTTAATTACAGCAGAAATTTCTCCTTTGGACTGAGAGGAAAAGTACAGAACTCTTCTGCTTGGCCCAGGAATGACAGGAGTTTCAATGCCAGTAGGCTGCTCTCTCATTTGAGCAGAGCTCTGCTTCCCCATAATTTGTTTATTGAGCAAAGGATCCAAGGGGTCCATTATTAAATATATCTCTGTTGAAGCATCTGAAGATTATAATGCTGCAGTGAACAGGAAAAGAAAAGGGAAATGGGAGAGAGGCCAAACACTGACAGTCCTCTCCCTGGAGGTCTGCTTGCAGCACTTCTTCAGGGGAAGAAATACACTGTGAATAAAATGTCCCAGGCAGATCCTAGTCCCCAGTCAGTGACTTCCTGTCCAGCCCAGCAGGAGCTTATAGAGAAGCCAAACAGAGAGCTGAGGATTTCCTGCAAGGGATGTTCTCAGCACCACTGCCTGCAAGGCCCCTTCCCAGCACCATGTGGTGATGGATGAGGCCAAAACACAGTGCTGTCTGGCAGCCTCTGCTGATGTTATGATCCCTGGGGAGATTACAGTTAACACACTCGCTTCAGAAAAACCCTGAAGTCTTTCTAAAAGATAAGAGGAGCAGAAACTGCTCCTGTCAACTTCATAACTGACAAACAATGAGGGGGCTTACAGTGACTACTTTTAACTTTCTCAAGAGCCCTGGGGTAGGTGAAGGCTAAGACCCAGGACACTCTGTTTACTGGGAGGATGGAGTGGGTCATTCTGATTTGTTGTTGGGTTTGGGGGTTTGGGTTTGGTTTGGTTTCTTTTTGTAATCCTGTGCCTGCTGCTTTTTGAGCGTGCTCTCTATGAGCTTGGGAACTAATTGTTCTTAGTGCAGGAATATGCCACTTCAGACACATGGTAGATGTGAAGAAAAGCCTTTACCCACACTGCCTCAGTGCCCCTGTTCTTGGTGAGGGAGAAAGGAGAAAGTGTAGTTTCTTCAACCCATTTTCCAAACCACTAGCAGCAAGACAGGAAAGATCTGAAGGACAAAATCACTTTAGAGGCACCCGCAAACATGGGCTCTGCTGACTACAGACAGTTTGAAGAGAACAAGCTGTGTCTGAAGTCTGGGCAGCTCAGCCACTGATGCAAACACATGGACTCTATTCGGATCTGAGCACTTGAGCTTCATGGTTATTGATTTGGAGAGCTTGCTCGACTCGGATGCAGCACGAGGTGAGTGACAAATCGTGCACAAGTTCAGGTGGTCAGAAGCCCACGGTACTTGGCACATGATTTTCCATCTCCACCACTGCCAACAGGGTTCTCCAGCAGAGTATGTGCACATGGCTTGGTGTGCCTGCAGATGGCATGGGCAGCTCCTTCACTAAAATCCATCCTGGTAGTATCTGGCACTTTTCCAGAAGTGGCCAGGTGATGGTTCCACAGCATCAGAGCACTTGCAAGACTCTAGCCAACTTTTTGACAGAAGAACTATAAACTATATTAAGTTGCTAAATCAGTGTCGTAGAGGTTCACCCTCCTAACCTCCCTGGCTGTTCCTCCTAGAAGGTGGTGATGATGGGATAGTCTTGTGTTGCTGAACATGAGGTGAATGTCATGCCATAAAGTAAGCCATAAACCCACAGTTCTTTCATATTGATGGTTTAATGGCCAAGTTCCAAGGAATAACTCTAAGAAGTACGCAAGAACTATTTTCTAGTCATCAGGTTTAAATTGGATGAACAGGACATATAGCTCTGTAGAAATTTTCTTCCTCTGCCCAAAACAGTTTATCATTTTGTGTTTCAGAGGGTGATACAAGGGGTAATGAACAGAAGAGGGCCCTTTTACTGACTTCAGTGGTTTTTAATCCAGTTACCATGATAGTTGATTAGCTGGAATTAAGCAATTCCTGTTTTCTTTCTTCCACAATTAAATTACAGTTTTCCTCTGTGATCTGCAATATTTGGGATAAAGTACAGAAACTGTGGAATTGCCACAGACATGCTGAGATTTATGCAAACTTCAATTTATCAGTTCAATTTACGGGTTATTTCTACTACTGCCATTGCTCTGAGTTATATAACTTGTACTAGGCTCTGCACAAAGGCAAAGCAAAATATCTATCCTGATGTAAATCCCACAATCCAATGACTGGGTCTCTGTATGAGATATTATGCCTTGGTAGGAGATGTTCTTATTGTAAATAACTGTAAAAAGCAGAAGATAAATCAGTAAATAGGCTACGAGATAAAATTTTTTGTCGCTTAGGTACCACTTGTGGTTCATTAGGAGAGACTTCTACTGGAACTGCTTAGGAATTCTCACCAGAAAATACTTACTTATTCAAACGGAATATGTTACAAAAGAATTGGTGCTGATTCAATTTTCCATATACGTAAGAAAAAATACATTTTAAAATTATTTCATTCAGCATTTTGTCAGCGGAGATTTTAGTGCTCAATTTAGAAATGACATTTTGGCTGGAAACACGAGGTCATTGAAATTAATTAATAAACATTACTTGAAACTGAAACACTCCACAACTGCTCAGATGAAAACATTGTAAACTTGCCCGATCCTTTTCTTTACCCTTCTTACTACTCTCTGACATTTGCTTCAGGATGTTTTCCAAAATACAAACTTTTGGGAAAAAAAAACTGCAGACAAGAAGATTTTACTTTAAACAAAGAATAATAATAATAAAAAAGATTTCCTATCAATTGTGATTATTCAATTGAGTGGCAAATAAAAAGAAAGTTTACTTGCTCTTTTTGCTGGTTTTACAAGTTGAGTCACCCAGCCTGTCAAAAAACAGCTCAGAAAGCAGATGTTTCCATTTTCTTTTGGAGTTTGAAGGCATTCAGTTGAAATTCCACAGAAGAGCTAAGCAGTTAGCACCACACTTGCTATCACACTGGAATAATGTGAATTAGAATTACACATATATATCAATTCATTAGTGGGTTGGAAAGCAAACATACACACACAATAGTTACTCTCTGGAGTCTAAACGCAATTCTCACTAATCACAGAGAGGAAAAGAGATTATGAACTTCACAGCTGCTGAGACAAAAGAAATTATGTACTTCTCAGGCCAAAGGAAAGGTGATTAATATGCCTTTATCAAAAGACTTTGAGACATAATAGCTTCATCACTACATTTGTCTCATTGAGAGCAGACATAAAAAGATACACCTAGTTTCAAGTAGGCTTTTGCACAGGGGCTAAACATTTTTCTACTACACAGGATACAGTAGAATGGAAAAAGAGACTCAGCCAGTGCACCCAAAAGTTGATGCTCTATGTCTGAAAAGCCTTGTCTATCTACTGTTCATTTTTATTCCTCCTTAGGCAGATGTTACACCTGCTTACTGCAACTAAGCACATGAAACACAGTCACTTGAGAAGTAAAACAATGATCTGAAATGGAAAAAAAAAAAGATGTTAAGATAAAGTATGATTGAACATAGCAAATCTGATTTACAGCAGTATGCAGGTTCTAAAAGATTTGCTAAAAATTTTCCTTCTCAGCTTGAAGCAGGAGGTAGATGTCAACCAGATTTACATCTGTTTGCTTGCATTTTCTTGATCCCCTTCACTTACCCTGATGTGAATTTCAAGCAGAAGAGAAAGCTGTCACGGAATGATCATGTTTTTGATGAGAAGGCAGGAGAAGGGGATTGCAGGTAGTGTTTTCTTCTTCCTCTTTTTTTTTTTTTTTTTTAAAGTATTATCTAATTTTACAATAATGTTTATGATCCTCTAGATTTTTACTTTCCTAACCACTGAAGTGGTGGCAACCTATATCACTTCAGAGGCACTTAGAAGACCTTGGGACTAAAAATGGTTATTGTACTAATTACACAAAAAGAGAAGCGCATAGATGGTGTTGCTCTGCCTTGTCTATGGTGTTTGGTGGTTTCAGATGCTCTGCAGCATTACGGAGCAGTTTCCCTAGGATCTTGCCTGTTAGTTGGCCTTAAGTCACTGTTACTGCAGTCAAGCATATTCTAAACTCCCTCTCATAAACTGATCACACTTCATTTTAAAGTTGCTTCAACAGCCACAGTCATTCCATTTGGTGTACTACTCTAAGACCTATACTGCTTGCAAATGTACTTAATCACTCCCACGGTCCACAGGAGAACCATCTGTGAAACCCTGTGGTTTCACAGATGATTTGACCTAAAGCTAAATAATTTTGTTTGTGGGGTTGGTGTTCAGCTGGATCAGTAATCTAGCTGCTGTCAAAGCCCCACTAAGGAAGCTGTGAGACAGATTAAGTCATCCAGCACCCATCTACAAAAAGACCCATGTGTGCAACCGTGATGGCACAACCTCAATCCTCCAGCTTCATAGGCAGGTCTGTAAATGGCCATCAAACAACCCACTGTAAAGGCACAGCGAACATCCCACCACCATTCAACAATCTCGTAGACTTCAGTTACAGCACACTAGAAGTTCTGGCTATTTTCATGACTGTGTCTCCTTGCAGGCACACAGGTGGTAGAAGACTCGCCCATCTTCTGGTGTAACTGTCTTCTCAAATGAGCTCCCACCATGTGGTAAGCCTGCTATGGAGTCCAGCCAAAGTTTTACGTTTCAGGACCAGCTCTGCTTGCATGACCTGGCAGAATCCAGATTTATGGACAAACATTTTCTCACTTTATAATTTCTACAGGCATGGGGCACACACGTGGAATGCCAGCGGATGGTTAAGACAGCATCTTAAAATGTACAGAGGTGGCTAAAAAGAATTGTATGTGGCAGAATTTATCACCTCTCCAGGGAAAAGCTCATGCCCTCTTGATGCAAACTACCTTCTGACATTCCACCTTTACCTTCATCTCAAGATTTATAAAAAATTAGCCAATGGGCCATTCATTATTTAAAATCAGTGAACGAGAAGACACAAAGTAGACACAGTGCAGTGTCACATGCCTAGACTTTTTTTCCACATAACACCTTCCCCTCTTTTTGGTACCTTTTCTTGCTCATGTACCCATCGTATCAAATTTATCACAGTGTTCACTGGTGCAAAGTCAGCAATGGATTTCACCTTGTGGATTTTTTTTATTTCTTGCAGATTTCTCTTTCAATTAATTAAAGAAATGGGGAAGTGTTGAATCATCTGTCATATATTTACAGAGCGCACCAAGTTGTTCTTCTGCTCAGCATACAGATAATGGGGGAAAAAAATAATCGAGTCAATGAATTTAAATCACTTAAATTAGAGGCAAAATAAATAGTAAATCTAGATGTTTACAGTTCATCCTTTGAAACTGATTGATAGGATAAGGGGTAAGAACAGGACAAAGGGTAATTATTTTAAACTGAAAGTGGGTAGATTTAGATTAGATTTAGATTTAGATGCAGGGAAGAAATTCTTCACTGTGAGCGTGGTGAGGCACTGGAACAGGTTGCCCAGAGAAGTTGTGGATGTCCCCTCCCTGGAATTGTTCAAAGCCAGGTTGGATGAGACTTTGAGCAACCTGATGTAGTGGGAGGTGTCCCTGCCCCTGGCAGAGGAGTTGGAACTAGATGAGCTTTAAGGTTCCTTCCAACTCAAACCATTCTGTGATTCTATGATCTTATAGCATTCTCTCACTGTGTTTCTTCACTGACTCCATATGCCCTTCTGTAATGGATGAAGAGGAGCAAAGCCCCAAAGAGTTGAATAGTAGTCAAAGAGTTTTACAATTTTTAGTGAACGTTAAACTAAGAGCCAAAAGGCAGTCTCTGAGCCTGACAGTTATTTTGCACATTAGTAATTCAAAGGACTGCTTAGGGGACTGGCATTTGCCAGTAAAGCCCTGTGCTTGAACATGCAGAGCTACATATTAGTTACAAGTCTTACATATAATGCATTCTATATTCAGACAGTAAGAAGCAGCTATCAGGGAGTGTTAAAAGTCCAATCCAAAATGTATTCAACTCATTCTGGCTGCCCAAGTGCCAAGATTGTTTTCAAATGTGCTAAGTCCCCTCTCCAGTTATTAGCATGTTTTATATAAACTAAATGATGCTCAGGTAATTTCCATTTGCTTGATTCAGACTGGGTGCTCCCAGGAGCCCTGCACTGCGTGCTGCACTGAGCACTTTCTGCAAACCCCAGGCAAACCTCTCGTATTTAGTTTGGGTGTTAAAATGCAGCCCCTTTGAATTGTGTTCTTATCTAGCTGATGCCCCATTCTTGCAGGAGAAAAAAAAAATCATCTTTTGTAAGATTAATAAATTTAGAGTACTCCCTGAGTTCATATGAAACTGGATTTTGTGTCCATTGCTACAAATTTTTGTATTAACATTGTTTGCTTCAACAATTGCTGCTTTTGCTTTTTTCTTAGTTTAATATGGAATTAAAGGGCATGAACTTGAAACTAGGAATAAATACACATTTCACGTGTTGCTTATTGCTTTTGGTTCTTATCTGTGCATGTAACAGGCACATTTCTTCTTTGCACAAATTCTTTTGCTCATAATTGGTCATTGCACGTAAGCTTGAATGTGCAAATACTGTTAATTGAGAAACGGGCTTGGAAAATAGCATTTTTGAACATTCCTCTTTAAATCCAGGTCACAGTTATTTCTTCCAATTAATCTCATACTAAGAAATCTTTCTTGTTGTTATGAAGATGTAGAAGTGCAAAGCTACTAAGTCTGAAATATATCACACAGCCTTCAGAAGTTTTTTGAGAAGGCTTATTTTACCTTCTCTACGTAGTTCACAGCAAGTAAAACTTTGATAAATTTGTCAGATTGAGATGTTTTAAAGACCTCTGTGGCATGCAGAGATACCTGATCTATAGCTCCAGCCAGCTGGATGGCAGATACATGCTATCTAATGCTCATCAAATATTAGTCTTGAATTAGATTATAGCCACTTTCGTTTAGAATTCAATGCCCAAAGGAGTGGTTATAGAGGTATTAGAGTTTGATATGTTTGCCTGCCTTTCACTGAAAATTGCTCTTCACAATAAGTGAAAAGTTCTCAAAATGCAAGCAAGAAATAGCGAACTCGTTTCCCACTCTGTTATTTGGCTTACTGCAACCTTGCAAAATTGTCATTGGAATTTAGTAACTAAAGATCCAACCAACTTTTCTTTATCGAGACAGCAAACCTTAGAGGGGAAGGGAATGAAAAGATTCTTTATTCAGTCTCCTCTAATTCACTACCCCTGGCTCACTATAGTTATCTACTGTGCATGTGCAAAAGTGTTTTGTTGCTCCATAAAGTTACCTGTACTTCTCACAACTTCACCCTGTGATGACTGCCTTTTGAGGTGGTTACTCTCAATTTGTTTCCAAAATGCATCAAATTCTGTACTCTTTCAGACTCGGTGAGATCAATCTCAATGAACAGGATTGCATATCTTGGTAATGCTATTATTGAAATGGAAATGCTTGTTTCTGACTCATCCTAAATAAAAATATCTAGTTTTACACTGGGTAGACCATTTATTTTTCATTTTTAAACTACCATACAGATAATTTATACCTCTTAAATGTTGTGTCTCAAGCTTTGAAAAGGCAAACAATTTTCTGCTTCCTGTTTTCCACCAATAGATGGCAGGTGAAGCTCTAGAAATTCATTCACTTGACACAGCATGAAATAAGAACACTTGTAGTTTGCAAGCTGTAAATCAGTGCTCTCTGAAATCTCTTCAGATGTGATCATAATTTAGTCCTAGTCCGTCCATCTTGCATTAAAAACTTTAGTCCAGCTTTAGGAATAGCTACATTTTGTGTATAAAACTGTTCTTTCTTATTTCTTTTGTCCTATACCATTAGGTCAAACCAAAGTTTGCACACACCATCTTTCTCTCTTGGTTTGTCAGTATGGCATAGCAGCTTTTACATTCATTTGGGGTCTTCCAACTGAGCTTTCTGCAATTAAACAGGAAAGCTCTGCATTCATATCCATGTCACAAATGGTACTGATTCTAAGAGGCAACAGAATAACTTGAAGCTCAAGCTTTGATTTCCAGTTTCAAAAAAGCTAGATCCATGAGGGGGGGAGACTGGTGGCAGAAAGAGTCTACTACACTGATAAACTAATTGTAATAAACTGCAAAAAGGATGTTCATAATGTGATACTATAATTCTTCATATATTAAAAAATTACTGCTGTAATTTTTTCCTAAATCCAGTTCTTTTCTGAAACACAGAAGCAGGAGGGATTGAATCTTGTTTACATACAAGCCAGCTACAGTGCTCAGTCACAATGGAGTGGTATAATAAGATAGAGATTTTCTTCTGCATGTGTTATAATGATTTTAAGCACAGCAAGTAATGCATTGTAGTCAATTAATTGTAGGATTTTCTTGAAAAAATAATTAATGAGTGTATAATCCACATGGTTTGAGGACTGCAGAGCAGAAAAGGATACCTTTCCTTCTATGCCATCTGCATTAGTAAACGTAGATTATTTCTCCTGCAAAAATGCTTTCCTCATACCAGTCTGCCTCAATTGCCCTGCTGTTACTGGAAGTCTAAGTATTTATGACTAAGTGACCATTAGAGCTCATCTGGTTCTTGTATACATCACAGTAGACTGAGCAGACAAATTTGATGGCTCTGATCCCTGCATGGAAGCCTGGATGCTTTTTATTAATCCAATCCATTCACTAATCCTTCCATTTTTATAAGTTAATTTGGTTTTTTGAGCTCCACTTCTAACTGTAACTCTCAGCATGTATTAATGCTTCCGCTGTACGGGCAACAGTACTAAAACATGGATAAAACCCAAGGCCATCAAGAAGCATCAATAATTAGGCACTGAGTAACAAAGATCATGCAGCTGAGTCAATGACTATTAATCACTCTACCAGTAATGTTATAGAAGAGAAGGGAGGATGTCTAAAAGTGCTGCAAATTAACAGCTCTCTGGCTATCTAGGGAAGTTTGGCAGCAAATATCATGACCAAAAGGAAAAAAAAAAAAAGAGTTGATTTGAGGTGTCCATATTAGGTTCTCTAGTTATTAACCATATTAGGTTGCTCTAGTCCAGATGAAAAAGAGAAGACAGCTGTTTAAATGCCTTCTGTAGGAAACCTCCTATGTAGGAATTTGAACTTCCAACACTATCACCTCAGGCAAATACCCCAAAGCAAGCAGCATGAAAGACCCCTTTAGATATTTAGATATTGTACCTGCCTCAGAATGTGAAAGAAGTGGGTGCAATTAAGAAGCAACTTCCTGAGGTCCAGATCATACCATGCAAAACCAGCACACTGACACCGACTTGACAGTAGAATGACACTAAGTTGTACCTGATCTTGACCCTCAAATGACAGTACATGTTATCACAACAGAATTATGAAATAATCAGACTGGCTCAAAGGTACACATTTCCCCTTAGCTTGCTTTTCTTTGGAGCCTCTCCCCTTGGAAGAGCAAACTTTTCATTCAAACCTCAATTGAGAGCAGCCTGTAGCCAGTGAAAACTGCAGAGAAAGGTCTGTAAACAATAATTGCTCTGTAGAGAACAAGCTGACCTTTCTAGATGTTAAACAAAACAAAAAAGGGTTGATTGATGCTGTGCAGGACACGCTCTCCGGAATATTAAACCCGAAAAAGTCACGGAAGGTCAGTTTATGAACATACAGCACGATAAATTACGTCACTGGGTGGTGGGGTAGGAAAGGGGTAAGCATGACTGGGTGAAACGTTTAGGGGAAAAAGTCTGTATCCTCAGCTGGAAAAGGAAAAGTGTAACACTGACTTCTGCTAAATGGAACAAAAATCAGATCTAGAATAGGCCATTTGCTAAAGTCTTTGTGACTGATTGTTAAGAATTCTGATTAATAGAGTATGATATGGTACAACCATAATAATGATATGGGGTTTTTAGAATAAGAAATTAATTACTAAACTCCAAAGGATAATTACTCACAGTTTAGCCACAAGCATGTTATTAATACAGAGAAGGACAATCTAACCTATAGGGAATCACAGAATCATTGAGGCTGGAAAAGACCTTTAAGGTTATTGAGTCCAACCATCAACCTAACATTACCAAGTCCACCACTAAACCAGGTCCCTAAGCACAACATCTACACGCCGTTTAAATGCCTCCAGGGATAGTGACTCCTCCACTTCCCTGTTCCAGTGCTAGATAACTCTTCCAGTGAAGAATTTTTTCCTAAAATCAAATCTAAACCTCCCCTGGCACAACTTGAGGCCACTTCCTCTTCTCCTACCAATTACTACTTGGAAAGAGACCAACATCTACCTCGCTACAACCTCCTTTCAGGTAGTTTCAGTCTGCCTGTGTCTGGTCAACACAAATGCAGATTGCTGCACCTCTTTCTCTCTTTACTTTGCTCCCTTTTAATTTTCCCTTCCCCCAGAAATGTACGGGGGGCAGGGGGTTATTCAGCTTAAATACATCTCTTCCTGTCACTTTCTGGAATGGGATAGTTTCATCATCTGGCACTTCAAGGAGGTTCCAGGTAAACCTCCTCATTTCCATAGATGTTCCTCAGTCTGTAGTGGTGTTTTCAGGTGCAAAAGCATGTCTCTCCTATATGGTGGATGTAGGAGCAGTAAGCATTGTGGTCTCATTGCAGCTGCAAGTGCTGGAACAGGTCTCCCTGGTGGGAGCCAGGTGTCCCCTCCCAGGGGCTCAAAGAGGCCCCCTTAAACCTCCATTTCCTGCAGTTCAGAGATTCAACATCTGCACTATAAAAGTCTTGGGGCACAAAGACTGTTCAGCTGAGCAGGTTGAAGGGCAATGATAAGAAAGGGGTCAGCAAGAATAGGCCAGGTGCCAATAGCACTTTGACAGAAGGTGAAGAACAGGTTTATTGAAACCCCCTGAAGTTATGGAGGGACCATCAAGTGCTTTTGAGGACTTTGTGAAGAAGCAATTCCACAGATTTCAAAACTGCTTAAGAGAGAACAACTTTTCAGATCTATCTATTTATCTATCCTTCCAGGGCTGGTGTTCCTTCCCAAACTGCAGTATACAAGTGACAGTCTCAGCTTCTCCCTATCTCCACCCAGTCCCTTGCATCAAACCTGTATTCCAATCCATATCAGCAAGTCTCTAGGCATAGTATACCCGTGCTCACTTCAACGTGCCTCTGAAGCCCAAAAGCCACAGCTGAATATTCACATCCCTTTTGCAAGAAAGAAGAAGCCTAGAAGGAGTAAGTCTTCACTTCATCAGACTTGCAGGGGAAGCCACATCTCTCACCCAGTGTTAACAGGACACAAGCAGTCATTTACAGATAGGTCTGTCTCTGATGTAAAAGGCACATCCCCACAGCACCTTTCCAATACTGTAAACTAGGACCTAACCATGTAGTGCAAGCAGTGCCCAGGACAAGAACCTTAATACAAAAATGTTTATGCAAAAAGGTAGTGCTCCCCACATTGTGTTTTTTCTATGCTTTAAACATGGTTTCTAAAAGACAGAAAGAATGGCTTTGGACAGCAGAGGAGTTATCTGGCATTAGAGCTATTTGCAATGCAGGATGACATGGAGAAAGTTAAGGATTGTACTGTGATCCTTCAAGTAATCTGCTGGGAATTGGAGGTGAAAGCTTGAGATCACTGAAGTCAAGAGACATTTTGACTTCAGTGGGACCAGCATCTCTCCTTGGCTTTTAAGCAAAAATACAAATAAAATACCTCTAAAAAAATAAATTAATAATCAACATGTTATAGACTATTTTGCCTGAAAGAGAAGCAAAGCGCTCTGCTAATGAAACATGAAAGTTCAGGCACACATCTTTGGGTGGGCTGTTGGGTATGGTCTGAACAAAACGTGGGGAGAAGGGACTTTTCAGACAACTCCCAAAGCAAATCTGTGATCACACTAGGAATTTATGTTAAAAGGACAAAGAAGCTCACGAAAGCAGTGCGGCAAGGAGTCGAGATACCCAGGTAGCAGAGAGAAATGAGAAGTCATCCAAAGACTAAAAATTGTATTCAGAAAATCAGCCATAGTATTTTTTGATGTGGGCTGATTTTCAGAGACGCTGAGCTGAGTTTGACAGATACTCAGGGTCACTGAATATCAAGGAAACTTACTTTGTTCCTGTGCTCTATCCAACACTCTGCACAGTAACCCATTCTTTGCAGCTGCAGACAAATTATTGAAAACTTTTGCATTTTTCTGGTTGCAAACTGAAACTATTTACCATAGGTGTGGCCTCTGTGAAATCCATCAGGAGGTCACCTGGCTCCAAAGCAAATGTACTTCCAGCATCTGTGGAACTCTAAAGGCAAAAAAGAAATCCAGCACTGAAAAAAACATTTAATTTCTGTAATTCTGTTTGTTGTTTTTTTCCTGTGTTTGGTTGGGTTTTTTTTGTTGTTGGTTTTTTTTTTCTCTTTTTTTCCTGTTGTTTTTTTTTTTAATTTTTAAATTCCTTAAAGCATAGATTGCCAAATGGATTTCAAATTTCACACCATGTTTTTTAAGCATGGCTACTCAGGAAAGACAAACAACAAAGGTATGCACCTTTGAAATCAAGCTAAATATTTGTTTAATTCTGATCCACTCCCCCCTAATGTTGATGAAAAACTGCTATCGATTTTAGTTGGGTCTTGGAGAAGGCTCTAAATATTTCCTTACGTAACAGGTAAAACATATTACTACAACTCAGCACTAAAAACTACTGCTAGATGTAGAATTACTCCATCTGAGGAAAATACGTTATCTGCAACTCCCACCCACCCTTCCTGGATACTCTCCAAACTGTCATAAGCTCATCTCTTTGTGTATTACCTTGCCACCAGGTGAAACCTGTGTTTGTCCTTCTGATGTCTGTGGTGTACATGTTTTCTGTGACCCAGGAGATGCTGAAGACACAGGTGTTGATGCTGCTGCTGCTGCTGCCAGTGCTGGAGGAAGGTCATCTTCATCACTGCAGTTGATAAAAGCAGACAGATCTCATTAGAAAATATCACCAGACTTTGACCATACTGATGCTGGAGGAGACACTGGTAACCTGCATGTCAGCCATAGTGCTTTGAAGCCAAGTTCTGTTTACTCTTCCATCAGTAATGCAGCTAATTTTTCAAGTAAATTAGATTTTTTTTAAGCTTTAAAGATTCCTCAAAAGAGGATTGGGTAGGTAACTCTCACCTACAAATGGAAAGCTTATGGGTATGCTGTGCAAGTAGTGTTTGTATGGAGCATGTGTATAAAAATAAAAGAACTTATTTGATATTACTCTAATGTTTATTCTTTTCTACAGAGGCTGGCAGTATTGATGAGAACAGATCTGGTTAGATTCAGCCATGGGACTGACTGCTGTATGGGCTTTGGATCAATGGGAGATCTGAGACCCCCTGTGCAGTTAGTTTGTGTTGCTGTTTTTAAAGGACTTTGACTAACTCCAAAAAGGAGCTCTTTAGAAACATTGTTGTGAAGGTATCTTTTTCCTGTCCCATTTGCTCCATATACAGAGAAAATACTTTATTTAAAACCAGGTTGCATGCTTCCTTTGTGCTCTAGGCTGTCAAGCTGAGCTCTTTCCTTCTAACCTACTGTCACCACTAAATGAAAGCCAGTAGAGAATATTACACCTTCAAGTACTTTTGCAGAGCCCCACTGACTACAAATCACTGGGATCAGTCAGCCCTGAGTCAGGATGTTTCCAACTGCTAATTGCAATTGCATGAAGGTAAACAGAGTCATAATTGGGCCTACAGAATCTTTACTACCAGGAATGACATGTGAAAGGAAAGATTACAACTTGATAGTTTAAAGCATGGGGGTGCGGAGGCAGGGAATGATGAAAAAAAAATTGTTTCTGCTCATAAAATGGTACCAATTTTAACTACCAACTAGGTAACCACAGTGCACAGAAGCCTGCCATGCAAGTTCAACAGATGCTTCCAGAACAGAATGGTACTTAGTTTAGTGCTGTTTGAAGGCAGCATGCCTGGGGAACACAGTGCTTCAAAACTACATGACATACAGGATACACAGCCTTACAAGGGGGCTGTTTGGATGATAGAAATGTTTTTTATTATGATATAATGCCATAGTTAATTAATGTTATCTTTTCCATGCTTCATCTTTTATTTCGTCTGAGCAAGGATAGAATTCAGCACCAGAACATGTACAATACACTGGTTTTATGCTGGAAAGAAAATGTAAGATCTTTTGGACCCGATCAATAGATGTTTTATTAGTGCAATAAACAAGAGTTGGGCTGTTGACCTAGTTAATCTCTCTTTCAGAAACATGTAGCTGACATTTTCTCAGTCCTTGCTCCCCACTCTCAGCAGGAAAACACTGGCACCCTCCCCATCCTTGCTGGGTAAAGCTGCTCTGTTGCATACAAGGAAACGGAAAATTGTAGAGAACTTGCCAGTTCAGAAAGGCTTCTCAGTGTGTGTGAACCAAAGCTAAGGGTTAAGGTCCAGTCTTATCATCAAGCTATTAGCACGCTAGCTATAAGACAGAGAATTGGCCTTCTCCACTGTATTCCTTTCACAATACCCCTCCACTATTTCTTTGCATTTCCCATGTTTGCATTCCAGACACAAGATTAGTTTAAATTGAACAAAATTTGGGTTTACAAAAAAAAGTCTAAATCACAGCCCGTATTTTTAACTAGGGTATCCTCAGCCCCAAACATGGCCAGAGCATAGGTGACACCTCTGGTCAGATGTGTTTATATGCTGTTCCAACTGAAAATCCACATGGGGGTAAGACATGCTCAGAACTCATTCCTCAAAAACTCACCAAGTAAAATCATTCCTGAATACAGAAATAGTTTTGTTTTAAACAATATGTTGTTTAAACGTTGCTTTTCTCTATCACAGAATAGCAGAATCATTAAGGCTGGAAAAGACTCTAAGATCATCAAGTCTCACTGTCTACCCAACATCATCATGATCACTAAACCATGTCCTGAAGTGCCACATCTACGCATCCTATCTAAATAGGAGCCAGCAGTGCGGGCAGGTGGCCAAGAAGGCCAATGGCATCCTGGCTTGTATTAGAGACACTGTGGCCAGCAGGAAGAGGGAGGTGATCGT
>WTSP01002934.1:55883-93698 GCA_025331215.1 Actenoides lindsayi
GGTGGCCAAGAAGGCCAATGGCATCCTGGCTTGTATTAGAGACACTGTGGCCAGCAGGAAGAGGGAGGTGATCGTCCTCCTGTACTTGGCACTGATGAGGCCACACCTTGAATATTGTTTTCAGTTCTGGGCCCCTCACTGTAAGCAGGGCAGAGAAGTGCTGGAGCGTGTCCAGAAAAGGGCAACGAGGCTTGTGGAGGGCCTAGAGCACAAGGCCTGTGAGGAGCAGCTGAGGGAGCTGGGGTTGTTTAGTCTGGAGAAGAGGAAGCTGAGGGGAGACCTTCTTGCTCTCTACAACTACCTGAAAGGAGGTTGGAGTGAGGAGGAGGACAGCCTCTTCTCCCTGGTGACGTGTGACAGGACCAGAGGGAATGGATGCAAGCTGTGCCAAGGGAGGTTTAGGCTGGATATGAGGAAACATTTCTTTACCAATAGGGTTATCAAACATTGGAATGGTCTGCCCAGGGCAGTGGTGGAGTTGCCACCCCTGGAGGCATTTAAATGGCATGTGGACCTGGTGCAGTATTGGACTGAAGGTTGGACTGGATGATCTCGCAGGTCTCTTCCAACCAAAGACATTCTGTGATTCTGTGACTGTTTTCCTCATTTGGCAAATGGGATTGTAACAAAGCAGATAAAGCAGTTTGCTCCAGCTCATAGCAGGTCTTTGACATTTTCTGTGGAAAAGAAGTCTTTTAATTCCTAATCTATAAGCTCAGAAGAAGGCAGAGGCTCTTCAGTTCTGAGGGACAGCATAGGGACGGCAAATTCATTTTGTATTAAAAGCTTGAAGATTCTCAGTGATGAAAGGAACAGTATCAGTATAAGATCATTATCATGTAATTGCACTCATGCCTTTCAGAAGGCATAGCTAGAGCGATAATTAGCATCCCCCTTCATTTTCAGCTGTAGTAGGCAAAAACATAAATGCTATACGTTACTCACAAACTGTACTGCCTCGTTAACTTCCTCACACGAGAAACTTTAATCTCCTGCTTTTCTGTAGGGCCAGTTGATGGTGTGGTTTCAGGTCGCACTGGAGCTGGACTTCTAAAAATAACAAGAAAAACAAATGTGTAACAGTCTTTATTTAAACTACTTCAGGCATAGCAACAGAGTTCTAACTCATCAACACATATTTATCTTGCAAAGTGGTAAGCGCCCATTGAAGTTCATCCTTTTGTTCCATTTATAGTTCACAGGCCAACGTGCATGAACAGAAAAGGATGTGTGAACTCACCCTCCTGTGTACACATACCATTTATAAAAGCAGCAACTGATTACAAATAAAGTGCCTAAGTAAGAGAGCACGTGGAAACGTCAGTGTTTCCAAAATACAGCATTTCGATAACAGCCCAGCAATTCAGTCACGTCAGAAACAATTTTATAAAACAACTTTAACAAAAATAATTTTATTAATTGTGAAACCTGTTCTGCTTAAAATAGTTTTTACCTGAAATGAAACATTACCCTTCTGCACTTCAAAGAGCAGCTCAAGGGAAATGAACTAATTGATTTGATCCAAGAAAAGGATACTTGCTAGAAAAAAAAAAAAGCAAAACTCAGACATGTTTCAGATGTTCATGAATGTGAAATACATTTGTGGAGCTCCAGCAAAGGATAGAAATGGGAATGAGGAGACCCACCTAAAAGAACCTTCTTTTTAACCATTTATCCATACAGTTAACTAAGGCTTTAGGAAAAATAGCATAAATACTAAATAGAAGATATTCATGACCTTGGGAGGAAACCATTTCAACTGTGAGCTTGAGTGGCATGAAGACACACAAATCATCTTAAATATTATTTTTATTTGCAGTAACACATTCTGTTTAAATACATCACACATCTATTACAGATGCTATAAACGTAATAAATATGCCAAACGTTAAAAGAGTAATTTGAAAGTCTTGAGTAATTATTTGTGAAATGGTATTCTGCCTTCTAATCTGAAGTCAGATACTGAGTTAGTACTTAAGCAGCCCTACTGATTGCTTGGGGGACTGCTCACGCACTGAGGCACGTTCCACAACTTTCAGAAGTGGCAAAATGTTCTCCAATTTGGGTTGAATTTTTCGAGCATACTTGCATTGTATCAGCCTTCTAAAGCCATAATAAGATAAGAATATTTAATCTTCACAATTGCTGTTCCCTCTGATGCCCCTGGGTTTTAGGTTTCGTTAACTCGATAACTTCTCAACCTCCTGTCCAGCTACAACAGAACCTACTGGGATGGCATAGCCTTCAGATTATATCTTCAGTTTTCCTGTATTTTTTATATTCCTTCAGTTTTTAGTCTTTGAGGAGGCCCCAGAGAATAAGATGGAGCAGTGGTAAGTATAAGAGTACAAAGGACATAGATAAAACATAAACTTAACTCTACTAGTTCCACTTCTCAGAGAACAACTTTTATAATTTTTTTTTTTTCTGCTTTTTGAGCCCATTAATTTCAAAAAGTCAGTACAGATAGCAGCAAGATTCATATCTTGCCCCTTCACAGTTTCAGGATCAGTCAATTATATCTCAGATTCACGGTGAGATTCATGTAGAACAATCCAGTCAGATTTTCAGATCTTTTGCTGAGTTTGCTAGGCAAATAAGAAAAGGATAAGAGGGAGGGAGAAGAAAAAAAAAAAGCCCAAACCAACTTGTTTTAATCTTGAGCAACTGTGTCTGATCCAAAAATAAGTGAATCAGCATCATGATGGATGTCATTTTCATCAAGTCGGGTTTCAGACTGCCCCAGCTATCCTTTTCTTACACATCATCTGCTCAACTGCAGGTAGCTTTTGACAAATAGTTCACTTCACCCTAAATGATTTTCAATTCAAGGTCCGACATGAAAAATTTTACTCAGCTGTGATTAAAATGTTTGATATACAAACATGACTTTATAATGGAAGAGAAAGATTAAAAACTTATTATCTTCATTTGAACGCTGCAAATTTTCAAGTGAACAATAATTAAAAAAAATAGACAATATACAGTAACACCAGACAAACCTGCTCCTATTTCAGCGACTGTAATTGCTTAGATAAATTTTACTTGCATTTTGTATCATGACAGTGAAGTATACCACTTTCTTATTTTGCAAAAGCAATAAAATTTTAAGAGCAAAGATTTATTTCCCATTATTACAAAATTTTGCCATCCTTTGTGTTAGAGGCTGGATGCAGTGACTATCTTTCTCCTGATGTTTATCAGGCCTCTGGGAGAGACAAGAACTTTTTAATTGCACATTTTGAGAAGCTGCAGGTTAGCTAGGGTGTAAACTGAAGCTACCTCTGAATGAAAAGGAGCAGTGGCAATGCCTCTACTCGAAGAGGCTGACTGAATCCAGACTACCATAAGCACAAGATGAAACGTTAGACTAGTCCTACCAACTTCAGAGATGGATTTTTGCCCTCTTTAAAACCTTGCTAGGTTAGCTCTTTCCACACCAGGCTAAAAAATCCATGACAGCTCCTGTTTCATGTCCAAGCACTCTTTCTCAGTCTGAATGTGCTCAAAACTGTTGCTACTCTCACATCAGCAATCGGATGCAAAAAGTGCTCAGCAGAGACGGGTCTGTGTTTTAAAAATGTTAGGCTTTTAATATCACACAAACTCTTCACAAAAGATCTCATTGATATTCCTGCAAAAGAAGCAGGTACAAAGCAGAATAACTTCTATTGTTATCTTTTGCATTCTGCAGTCAGAACATATTATCTTATACGGGAAGAAATGACTCTTGAAGAGAACCCTTGTAATTATTTTGGTTATTTAAACAGAGTCATCATGTGCAGGTATCACCATTTGTAGTTTGTAGTCCTATATAAACGAGATAGCTACATAAACTACATAGCTATTGTCTTATCTAAACTATACAGCTTGAACCAAACCTGAAGTGTTGAGGGATTAGCATGTCTCAGACAAAAAAAAAAAAGAAAGAAAACTTGCAGTGTGTTACAGTACAGTTCCTTTATGAGGCTCTGTTTCAATGTCACTAATTCAAAAGAAACCTTTTTCCTGTAACAGTATCCAACCACTACAGCATAAAAATGAAGGTACTGAACCAAGACAGAGTTACTTAATGACCTGGCACCTCACATCAAAATCTGTCACTTCCTGGTGAGAATGACAATAACAACCACGAATGTCAGCATGCAGTGGCAGGTCATCAGAAACTGCCTGTGCACTGAGAGCCCCAGCACACCTCTGAGCAGCAGCCAGCACGCTCTGCTGAACCAGGTTCTGCCCATTTCACAAGCCTCCACAGAAACATAAACAAGTCCATAAACAAGAAAGACATCTCCCCAAACCCAAGAAATTTGTTTTGTTCTCGGAGCAGCAGCCAACAGAGCTACTGAAAGAAAAAACTGCTCACAAAAAAAAACCATACACTGGGGAGCGTTTCAAGTGACCACAGATGTCCAGTGTTTTAGCTTGAATCTTTCTTGGGGACATGATATACATGCTCGTGCCAAGTGGCCCACCCCACCCTGGCTCAGCTGTAATGGGGAGACCAGTTTGCAGGACTGGGGCTCTGCCTGCACCACCCCTTCGTGTACCGTGCCTTCTACAGACTGACATGCCTTCCTCACTCCCTGCTAAGCTGGCTCTGGACAGGCCTCTGACTTGTTTGAAATGTGCCAAGTGGGCTGTGTCAGAGCACAACGATTTTGCTCCTAGACCACTGAGAGGGATAAAATAACTTATTTTTTCCCTGGAGGATCCAGTTTAGAATTTTAAAACCACTAAAGTCTGCCAGGGGAACCCATTTTCTGTGTCTGTCTTTGACAGGTTTTACCCTCTTTGCTTCTGTTTGTGCCTATTTTACAATCTGAAACAATCTCTCCCCCTCCACCTTCCCAGACTAAGGCTGAGAGGTAGAGGCTAAAAGGCCCATGATTTACAAAGATGTAGGCAACTGCATGAAGGCTGACCCACCTTCAGGTGCTGACTCATGGGGAAAAAACCTAAAAACACTGTCTGACTTTTGGCTTCAGGAATCCCTTTGAGTGGGAATATGGTAGTGAAATCTTGGGAAGGAAAAGCACGGAAGGATGGAAACAAAAGGAAAAACTATTTGATAGACGCATTCCCTCGAGTATCAAAGACATAGCCTAACAAGCTAAGCAAACACACACAAATATGCAAATCTTTTCTAAGTCTGTGCTCAAAGGGTTTCACACTTATTTCTTTTCCAAAGTTATGGCCATCTGAAGTTAAGAAACAATAAGTGCTTTTTCATTCTGATAAGGTAGCTTTTCTCAGAAGACAGGTTAACTCTCCAAAATTTTACCTGGACATTTGAAAGCTATCGCCAACATCAAACTTTCTAAATAAAGGTTTTTTTCTTCTTTTTACCTTTTTCTTTTCTTTTTCTCTCTCTAGATGTACATCAAAACTCTTTGCACAGAGCAGCAGCCTAATCCAAAAATAGCTTCTGGGCTTTCCTTACCCTCCTCATTTGAGTTCTGTTTCTTTTAAAGGGAAGAATTGCCTCCTCTTCCTTGTCCTTATGATGAAAATGTACCTGCCATCTAGCTGAAAATGTAATGCTCCTGTGGTCCCACAGATAGATAATGATGACACAGAAACTGTTCTCCCAAAGCTCAGAGTAATGTTGCAGGTCAGCACCCAGTATCTAAGGCCAAACTGAGCTACAAACCCTACCTCTCTGTACAGCAACCAGGACAGCCATTATAAATGTGGTTTCCAAAGAGCCTAGATGCAGTTTAAGGGACACAGCCAAAGAAATACACCTCAAGCTGGGTATTTCATGAACTTAATCTCATCTGAAAGGTCTGAGTACTGCTCCCTTCTCTGCAGTTTGGAGATTAAGAATACAATTACAAACAATTCATCATCATCTGACTTCAGGCAACAGGTCAAAGAGGTCTTTTAATACTCAGAATAAAGTCAAAGAACATACCTAGATATCCTATCTGCAATCTTTAATGCAGGCTGGCATGCAAAAATTACGCAAGAGTTCAGTCTGAAGTTCCGACTTTGGTGCAGAAATCAACTGGGTGAGGTTCCCGTAAAAAGCCAGAGTAGCAGGCCCATTAACCTGTCCACTGGGTTGAGGACAGGCTGCCGTGTACTTCAGAGAATCATAGAATAGTTCGGGATGGAAGGGACCTTAAAGAGCATCTAATTCCAACCCCCTTGCCACGGACAGGGACATCTTCCACTACACCAGGTTATTTTTGGAAATGTTGGTTGCAGCTTTTCAGTTGGAAAAAGAATGGGTTTTATTTTTTAGGATGAAGACTGAACGAAAATGCAGCTTTTTGAAGCAATTCATATACGTTAGGAAGAAGTCAGCATAGATAATGTTTTTCATTTTCCTAGAATATTTCCCAATACATTTAGAAGGCGATATTTAAATGTAATGTTTCAAGCTCTGCATCATAGAGTTAAGTCCATTCTGATTCTAAGAAAACACAACCTGAAGTTCACGTCAGTTAAAAAACAAGGACGTAATTTTTGATCAGCTTCAACTCTGAACTGCCTGAAAATTCTTTTGTATATATGTTTTTCTAGGGAACATAAGTCTTGACTTGAGGAAACAAGCTGTCCGCAACCATCCAGGTAACACACCTATTCTTAGCCTCCAAATGCCAACGCGGACATCTCCTACCAAGTTCTCATTGGATGGCTGGTCTAAAACTTCAGCTCTGTGATGCTTATAAACTACTTACCTAGAAACTGTCCACGGTTAAGGCCCCAGACTTGAAGACCTGGTGTTGCTGTGCAGTCATTGTAAGAACTGCTATCAGATACAGCGTCCAAGAGAGCTTTGTGGGCTGCAGCCATCTCTATCCATTGCAATTTCTAAACAAAAAATAGTTCATGTGCCTGGACGTCTTGATCAGCTGATAAGCAGCTGTACAACTAATTCCACTTCTCTGGAATTATTCCACACCAGACCCTAGCTTTGCTTACAAAAAATGAAAGCTGTTTTTTGTTTTCTTAAAAAAATGTCTGGAGTTATGATACCAAGGAGTCCTAAATCAGTGTCACTGATAGAAGAAGTCAGTGCATAGAGTTTATCTTGTTAGATAAGCTGGAACAAACTCTCTGTGCACATACCCATATGCTGCTGGAAAGCTGCCCTGACATTCACTGGAAGTCTATATATATAAAGACAGATACTGAGGTGTTAGTTTCAGATCCAAAAGGTGTGCAGATTAGCCAAACATCAGTATGCTTAGCACCTTGTTTATATGGTCACATCCCGAGAGCACCTGCAGAGAGCCAAAGTTCTATGAAAAAAAAAATGGTTCAGATTCACACTGCACCAGGTACATCAGCAGGATGTTAGCTCAGATAGCAAGAGGTGGTAATTCAAATGTTAATATAGTCTGTGCAAGTGACAAAAGGAAAAGCACAAGGGGAATTACATTCTGGCAACCTGTATGAGCAAAGCTTACTTTGCATTGAGCATTCAGAGGAGTATCTGCTATTGCTTCTCCTGATTAATCTGCACCCTGTATAACTTGATATGATTTAATATTTTCCACCCTTCTTTTCTGGACTGCAGCATCATCAAGCTCTGTGAGATAACATTTAATTTTACGTTATATGTTGAGCAGCTCCTAATGTAATTAGTCTTAACGTAATAGCATAATTTAGTTTTGGATGGGAAGATTTACAAAGAAAATGAGAATAAATGAATGCACAAAGCACCAGCTGGTGCTTATACCTACTCCCACATAAGAAGAATATTGCTATTTGCAATCCTATGAAAGATGAGATAATTTGGATAACAAGGATCAACAAAGGGTGATGCAGCAGTTGGTCTAAACAGAAAGAAATTCGCAGACAAATCCTGAACCATGTGGGATGTAAAACATGCCAAAGCTGGTAGCAATCCAAGAGCATGTTATAAGGGAAAATAAATATTGCAGTCCATAAATGTACCACATGGTGCACAACAGCAAGGGGCAACAGCAACAAGAAGAGTAATAACTGACCAGCCAACTTGAGGGCTTCAGATGAAGAGGGCTCTTGATTAACCACATTTGGACACCTGCCTCAGAAATGCAGGAACTTCTGTTTGCACATTTGATCAGTATTTTGCATAAGAGGCTGTATAATCTCCATCCTTGGAGGTTTTCAAAATTCAGCTAGGCAAAGCCATAGCTGACCTGATCTAGTGTTGGTGACAGGCCTGTTTTGAGCAGGAGAGGCTTGCCTAGATGACTCCAGATGTCCCTGCCAATCAGCAGTTCTATAATTCTATGAAAAATAACTAAAATTTCTCAGAAGCAGTCAATTACTGTTTCAGTTTTCCAAAACATAACCTCAAAAGAGGGTATCCACGTTAACATCGGTATAGTCTTGTATGTATAACAGTAAACAACTACTCACAAAATGAAGGCTAACATTTAGCAGATGAAGAAGATGTTAGTGTTTACATGGGCCAGCTCTTGAAGACCTTCAACCAGATCACCTGAATCAAACATGTATCATGTCTAAACTTTCCTGAGCTCCAAGTGACCATGAAGATAAAAGTACACTATCAGTAAATCCTGTTGACAGATAATTCCTGTCTTCAAAATTTGATTTCAATTGCTTACCAAACTTTGTTTAACTTTAGGCATTTTTGCCAACATTTCCACTGTCTGACTTGTCCCAAGATGAAAATTTGACTGGGCAAACAGGATATGCCAGTATTTTGTCTGGTTCCAAAGTATTAGCAGTTCCTGACATCTGGACTACGTTGGTCTGATTCTTCACTCACTAGAATTCCTGAAGACACTACAGCAGCATTATACCAAAGATTACATTCAGACATATTTGAAGAAGATAACAAAGTAAGAGAAGTCTAGAACTTTATGGAAAATATAGTCAAACTGTGTGTGTGAGAGAGTCTGTGTGCACATGCACACATGGAAACACACCACAGGCTTACTCAGGCCATTATAACCAGAAAGAAAACAGACAACTTCAAAGAGTTTTCAGGAGAACTTCATGTGTAGACACTGGGGAAGTTGTACAGATGGTGCTTCTGTCTGGCAAAGCTTGGGATAAGGAAAGGAATAATGGAAGGAATTCTCTTGATGGAGCTGTGTGGTTAGCCTTGTATTTATTACATTTAATAAATTAAGCAGGCTGGCAATTAGGTGGTGAATTTCTGGAAAGAAAGCTCAAGAGGTTATCTTTCTAGCAGCCCATTCCTTTAGTAGGGAATGGCTGAGGTTTACAAAAAGGTGAAGAGGTGACAGTGTGATTCACATTCATTTGAAATGCTGCAGGAAAGAAACGGGCTGGGCCTCTGATCAAGAGGAGAGTGTGACCAGAGGAAATAAGACACTGGCTGACTACAATTTTCATTTTAATATTTCCTAGAATATTTTATACTTCCTTCATTATACAAATGTTCTGGCAAACAGTCTGAACCCTGATCCTTTGAGGCTAAAAAAGAAAATTAAAAAATTGCAGCTGGAGGCAGGTGACAAGAGCCTTACCAAAACTAGAGACAAGAACATGCAGTCATCTCAAACCTGAATTAAATTGGATATGTAAATCAGTGAATTCTCCCTAAACATTTCTCCCTCATCACTTCCATACAAACACTGTGGCAGATACTTTGTATTTCTAACAGACAAGGAAATGTATGTTACTTCCTTACAAACCCTTCTGGCCCATTAGGCACCATGACACATCCTTCTCTCGCAACGCTGAAGAGGAAAAAATTCTGTTAGAAAGGCTTTCGTAGTTGTAGTGGAAGACGAATTACTCTTGTTGGTCATAAAAGCGACTGACATGATCACTGTCTCCCTTGTAGGTCTGGGCTCTACATCCCAAAAGAACGGTTCAAAATCATTGCAACGTGACTGTCATTGCAAATTCCAAACCAGACCGATGTTCACACAAACGCATTTTCACTACGTGCCTTACAAAGCATGCCTCACCCTGCAAGGTGGTAACTGCAAACTGGCTGTACCTCTTCTTGATTTGATACAGGCGGTATAAAAAGTAAAGTAATGCATAAACAGCACTTTTTTTTCATGTATTTCCTTTTCTGTAAGCCAACATTATGTTCTGTCTTGTCCAAAATGCTTATGCCCCAGCTATATAGCTGAGCTGTATGTATTATTTGGGTGTGTGGGTGTGGTGATTTCAAGTCTGTTACAACAGACACGTAATAAAGCCACATCTAACTCTTCTTGGGGGGACTCCTGAGTCTCATCAAGACAAGCCACGGCTCTCCTATTTAACCTGCTTTTGGAATTCCCCTCCCGTCAGTTGCTGTCATTTGACTTTGTTCAGCTGAGAGCTCTGTCGTGTGCAGCCTGGACAGATGCAGCCGAGGTGACCGTACAACTTCCCCTACTGTCACTGCTCCTCTGTCAGCACTTATCAGCAAAGCAGCAGGGTCAGCAAGGGGAACGTACGACTGTCTCCCAATTCATAATGCATTGTATCAATCTTAACTGAGGATTAAGGAGATCGTAAACTAGGGCACTGCAGCACGTATTGGGCTATTGAGTCACCACCTTTTTCCTCACTGAATGTGGGAATCAGCACTTGAAACAGTCTGAAAGAAAACACTAATTCCTCTCCAGAAGAGGGAAAACTGCAAGAGACATTTTTGGAGAGACATGCTCTCCAGAAGCAGGGAGGAGAGAGGATCATACTGTTCTGTGGTCCCACATCCTCCTGCAGCTTAACCTAATGTGTACGAGCTGTTAACGGGAAGATCAGGAGTCCACCTCATGCTCCCAGCCCGTGCACCAAATGACAGAGCAAATTTCACAAGCTTTCCCCTCCTGAAAGCTGACTCAATAGTGCAATTTTGGCTGCAGCCGTGGGTTTTTCCCTCACATTTAAAATGACTTGGATATAGAAACATCCAGTCTGCCAAGGGACACAGAAAACAGGTGAATAAACTGACTGATGCGTGATGACTTTGCATAAGCACAAGGCCATGACAAACAAAATGGCTGGAGACCTGCTTGTAGCAAAAGTGGCTATACCACACATACATATGAGTGATTACTAGTTGAACCAGAACTAATTCTACAAAGAGCTATAGCAATTGTTAGCCAAATTGAGTCTGTCATGGCAGATGCTAAAATAATTGCTCAGGGGGATTACAGGCCACATCCAAGCAGTTAATTCATTAGAAATGTAATCTTCGGAGTAGCAATGGATGAGCAGACAAAATGGTAGCAAAGAGAGCACAGTGCTTTAATCAAACAAGCATTACTGCCCTCCTCCCTCACCTTCTATTTCCCTATTTGTGTGAACAATTCATGCTTCAGTTAATGGTCAAAGCTGCACATGTTTGCTTATTAGCTAGCCTGAACTAATTTCCCAGTGTCCTGGGTTTGGACAAAACAGAGCATTTTGCTAGTGCGCTGTACAGTCATCAGTAATCAAATACATGAAGTCACTGTCCCTGCTCTGAACTCATAAAAGCCACTTTGAAGTTCCCTTGCTGTTCCTGTCCCTTGCATGAAAAGACGGGTGCACTGTTAAATATCTGTAACAGACACCGGTTTCAACTGGCAAGACGTTTCAGCAAACAAATATTCCTCGCACATTCACACAGGTCTTGTCTACAGGAATGTCTGCATGGGTGTGTCTCCAGGAATAAAAATGACATTCTGTGGAGAGGGTTTTTTTTTTTTTTACAAAGGATATTTGTGTATTTCTCAAGTAGAGGAAACCTCCCAGGTGACTTGTCTGACCAGTATGAACTAACCTTTGGCTCTACGTGGATACAATTCCTACCAAAGGCTTATTTATGCCCATTCAAGTCCACAAAAAAATGAGGTTATAGAGGATGTGATTAGCAAACAGGTCACTTTCTGGCTGTCTGCAAGGCTGCATATGTCCCTGCAGTAAGGGAAGCCACTTGAAGGAGAAAGAGAATTGGTTAGACGCTGAATTTATTTTGCATTATTCTCTGAGTTTTGAATGTGGGCTGTTGAAATTGGTCTGTCCCTGAGCACTGATTATTTGTGTATTTGCACCTCCAGGAGCCAGACACAAACGAGTCAAACAATACCACTCCATTTGGCACAACTGACTGCAGAGGAAACAGTGCTTGACATAAACCAGATCAAAATAAAATAGACAAATAAACACCAGACTGTTGCATATGAAGAACTCCGGAGTGTCTTGTACATGTCTGTAAGCTTGGATGAGTCCAAAAGAAAACAGTAAAATTAGCTTTGCAGCCAGGTTGCCATCCTTACTCAGATTGAACCTCAGAAAGCACACAAGGCACAGCTCAGCATGGTGAAGCAGGAGAGAATCTATTCTAAAACGTGAACTAGAAAAGCTTTTCTAACAGATGTTATGCAAAAGTTCAGCAAAGGTGAGTAAGGAAAACGGGTCTGTAGCCACATTGCAAATCACACAGGGCTTTACAAACCAGGTCCCTCTTAAACTGCTTCTGCAAGCGACAGCAACCCAACAAAGGGTGCTGTGGCAAAGACAGTACATGAAACCCATTTCTATTAAACAAAGAAATAGGTCCCCGTATAACATATGTGATGAATTTTTGCAGTGTTCCTAAGAAAGTTTTGCAGAAGTCTAAAAAGGGCAAGGGTACAGAAGAAAAGTGGGTGGTTCTAAACACCAAGCAGAATTTGCAGCCTCTTGGACAAACAAATGGGAAAATCATGGCCTACCAGGCTAGAAGTTACAGCTCTGCAGTGTGTGCTGGGATGAGAGACACGTCAAAAACCGGGAATCACAGCTGTGCTGCGGGCAAACCAGAGACTGCCAGGGCAAGCAAGAGCATCACCTCTCATCATCCTCCTGCCTCAGCACCCACCAACCACCCTCACTGTTCTTCTCTAGGTAGCTGTTTCATTAAGCAAACATAGCAGCCCTGCTAGTCCAATATGATTAGAAAGGATGTTTTGAATGAAACGTTTTTTGAAGACTGCTGCTGAGTTACCACACTATAGGAAAAACACACATTTGAGAAAAAGAGTTGACAAATTTTAACAGCCATAATGGTTTCTTTTGGAGTTCAGAATGATTTAATTTGTCAAGCATAACTCATTACCCGCCTCACCCAGACTTTTCTACAAGATGCTTCAATGTCTGCTTTCAGTTCCAAGAGTCACCACCAGCAAGTGAGCTGACTAGTGCTCTAGTACATATGTACATTACGTACACATAAACACCAGCTGGAAAAGGGCCTGGGGGTCCTTTTTGTTCATAAACACAAGGATATTCCAGTTTGGACACCTAGCATGTTTCTGATACCAAAGTTATGAAAAGTGACTTATTTTTGTATAAGCTTTTCTAAGTTTGTCACTAGACCTGATTTTTCACCTTGAGCTTTTATCAACTGTGTAAGTATACTCGGTCTGATATTTAAAGTAGAGCTTTTATCAATTCCTCAACTATATCTGATATGTGTGTATAAAGTAAGCATCCTTTAGACAGACACATTCTCCTCAGATCATTGCTTGGTGAACTTCACACACAGCAACTCGGGTATGAGCAAATTGATCTGTAATATCTGTTTGAGATAATGTTTGGAGAAAGCCTCACTATGTCATGCATTTATTTCATGTTTTCCCTACGGACAAGAAGTAACAGACCTTACATTAGGGTCCTGTAGGCTGGAGGTCTTACTGGGATTTACAAAAGGGGTCTCTTCTTTCACAGCCTGTTAAAAGAAGGAGCCGAAGTTTAGTACAACATCCACACACTTAGGGTAACACAACTGTTTATTAAAAGCTATTCCTGTACGCACCACAGAAAACTGCAATACCCAAAATGCCTACTTTGCCCAGATTTAAAAGGCACAGTAGTTTGGGGTTTTTTTTTTCATCTCCTACAGTTGAGATTCACTGTGATGCACCACAACGTACAATGTGCAGAGCAGGAGTGTTAGGAAAAGATTGCATAGGGATACAGGAAGCAAAAGGAAGGAACGCTGATACTTACGGTTCCTCCAGAAAGCATTTGAGTAGAAATGATAAAAATAACCCAGGTAAACACACTATAGTTGAGTTGTTCTTTTAATTGGAATGGAATATTTATGTAGTTTAATCAAAATAACGGCGCCAGCTTTTTGCTCATTCGTTGAAAAAATAACTGGAAAATGGGATCCTCTACATAAAAATCACACTGCATGTGCAATTCACAGAAAATCTTCCCCACTGCTGCTCTTTGATAAATTACAGGCTCCCATCCCTCACAAAACATTCTCTATAGAGTTAAAAATACTAGCACTGAACAATGCCTTACATGCAAATTGCTTGATTACCCAGGAAACGCCCAGTTTGGGCAGGTGTTGGTGGATTGTACTCTTCAACTGAGATGCAGGGTTCCACAGTCCATGTGTAAATAAATGCCAGTGGCAGCACAACACTGCACCCTTCTACAGAAAACAGGGGCTAAGGGCACATGTATCTGCAACTCAGTAATGGACTAGGCTGGTTCTGACATTTCCAGTTTGCCAAATGGATAGGAGGAAACTGGTACGCTCCTACGACAGAGTGATTTTTTCAGTGTTCAATATCTGAACCATATAATTTGAAACCATCAGTCCAGATCAAATTGAATTAAATGTGTCAGTCTCATCCTCCTCAAAAAAGGAGGAGACAGGTTCCGTCAAATCCATCAAATCCAAACCAAAGGCTATTACAGGCAAGTAAAAATATGGTAACTTTGATGTGAGACCTTCCATTCAGCACAGATATATTTCATTTGAGGGTACCCATAAGAAAAAGAAATAAAATCTAAGCTGAGTTTCTTGTATATCTGAGCAATGAACTATTAAATATAGTAGGGATGCTCAGTGCTTGGGGAAATTGCCCAGGATGTGATAGTTTTAGGTTCATTTCCTCCTTGTGCCAGAGAGAACAAAACCCTCATTGCCATTTCCTGGGTCATTATATACCAGAGCATCAGCCATGGTGGGAACAGACTGTTCCAGCTTGTACACACAATTAACTGTATAGGCAATTAAACCAGAACCACTGGGAGCCTGGTGGAAAGTGAACTCTCTCCTGGGCCTACTCCAGCCCAGGTAAGTACCTGAGTTGATAGGTTAGGGAGCATCTTGAGAAGTCCCTCAGTGACCCTGCCCATTAAGAGTTGTCACATGTTGTATATTGATACCAAAACCACCATCACATAGAGGGGGACCCTCTGAACCTCACCAGTAGGTTTGTTGTTCTCCTAGGGGGCTAGATAACACAGAGGAAGCTACTTTACAGCTAGTTTACTCAGAGGAGAACCGGATCAGCAGTAGGTACCAGAGAAGCTCCATGCCAACTCACTGCTCTGATCTATTTGAGTTTAATCTCCCTCGGCCAGAGGTTTCCTCAGTCCCAGGCAAATGCTCTAAATGCTAAAAAATCAGATAAAAGTGGGACAGAATCACACCATGACCACCATGGTAAGAGTCACCAAACGTTTTGCAGCTAAAGTTTTCAGCAAATTAATGCCACGCTATGATCAATTTCAGGACCAGAAGTGCAATTTTTTCAATTGTAATAAATTAAGAACTTTAAGAAATTTAGCTCAGCTCTAGAAAACCTTTTTTTTTTTCCCCTGGCCTTCCAGTAGCTCTGTCTCACATAATGTTTATTCAAAATTTAGTGCTTTCTTGAAAGGAAAGAAGATGTTTTTTAGGGAATTGAGAGAAAGCACTGAAAATTATTCTTTGTTGGCACAGATGAGCACTGAAGTAGTATTTCTTTGTTCTACAGAAATTACAATGCTTTTTATAAAGCTGTTTGGTTTCTGAAAGCTGTAAACATGAATCCAGCTGTCAGAAACTTAATACACAGTCTCTTCTTCCATGCTGATGTCTTAACAACAGTTTATTGTTAAGCCTGACAAGCTAGCTGCTTATTATGTGTGAAATTGCCTACTTTTTAAAAACATAAATTTTACTTTATTCCAATTTTCACCAGATTAATTGAGCTGCAACTTAAGATGCACTGGAAGACAACAATAGAACAGAGACTATAGAGATCAAGGATGCAGCGCAGAGGGAATGAAACGATTAAAATTCCACCTACTTAAACCCTGTAAGGCATGGACCTCATTAGCCAGTTGAGATGGCTTCGCTGTATTAGTCTCTAATAGCTGACCCTCGGTTTCTTCTCAGCTCTGTGACTACATTACCACTCTCTTTTGCCTCCTCTGCGTTGGAAGGCTAAGCCTGCAGCTCAAGAAGTGGTGTATTCCTAAATGGCATGATTGGCATCTTGAGGAACTTCTCTTGGTATTAATTTTCTCCATTATTACTGATGGTTTAAAGCACGGAAAAGACCCCTGTACCCACAAATAAGCACTGCAGATCAGTAAGTAATCTCACTTTAAAGTGGAAGGAGAGAGGGAGCATGTAAAGAAATGGAGGGGCCTGAAGAGCCTCGGGTGATGAGGTGTGCACGCTGGGTGCCACGGGTGTGCATTGGCAGGTAGATATTAATAAGGATGGGCTACTTCTCTTTGCCCTATGCCTCTCCTCCATGCATGTGGATGAACAGACATGGGAAAATGTTATACCTGCAAACTTTTCTGCAGATGTTCTGCAAAGTGTTTCAGTCACCAGAAACTGTACTTGCTTTACTTGTTGGTTTTTGGTTGGTTGATTTGTTTTCAGAAGGAGGTCAGTAAGTCATGAGGTGACAGCATGTTTCTTCTATTTTTTCCTCCTAATTCCACATACCACACTCACTAACCACACAAGGCCTTCTTCAGCCCTACTGAAGAGATGTGAATGTAAAACAAGGGTTATACGTGTACACAACTCTCACAGTATAATTCCCAGACAGTTTGGTGCATGTCCTAGGGCCAGGATTTGGCTTTCCACTTCCCTCCATGAATGGAACAAGGGAGTTTAGCCACGTCTAGCAGGAGGTGGGGAACATATATGGAGAGCGGGGCAGAGGCTCTGTCACCCACAGAAAGCCCAGCACTGAGTTGTGTAAGAAGGATAGAAGGAGAAGCATAGAGCTGCTCAGATCTCCTTAACTAAGGCAGATTGCCCCCTCACCCAGAGGCTGCTTCTCTGAGACAGAGGTTTCAGGGCATAGTAGACCTGGAAACTGCATTTATACAAAAGCAGATGCATTTCATAATTACCCAAAGAGAAATAAAAGTTGGCTCTTCTGGCTACCAGGCTGCAAAACAAACAAAATTAAAGGTCAATCTGTATTAATCCATCCACACAACACCATTCTCTTTTCTTATCTGCACTGGACCCAGAGCAAAAGAAAAACTATTAATGATCCAATTTCATATGCCATTAACTTTCTGGATGGTGTTAGAAACAAAGGTAAAGCATTACTTTATCATACTAGAGACAAGAAACATGCCTGGACGGAAATGCCATTGCACAGGCTCTCCTCATAGATGATTGCTAGTTCCATCAGAAGATGAACAGAGGAAAAAAGCACTTCATAAAACCAAATTTTCCCCACAGCTGCCTAAGCCATCTATCTATGGGCTGCCAGGCTGATTCTGACAGCTTTTAGACCGCTTTTCAGTTGACTCGCGAGTACCCACAACCTCTGCTGCTGTCCCAGCATTCAGCTCCTTTGGAGCCTTAGAGATGGGGTGGATGCTCCAGGGATGCTCCATCCAATTCTGCTGAGATTCCCAGCAGGGGTGGGAACACCTTCTGGCAATTCCTCGTATGGATTCATAAACCCTGGTGACTGGATTTGCCTAGTGAACAGCAGCTCCTTCTGTTTTCTTCTCAAGGAAGAATTAGCCCCAGGATGATGGGGAACAGGACCTCAAAATGGGAATTGGTTGCACTGGGCATGTGCCAAGTGGGAGAACACAGGAAAGACACAACTTTGGCTGCAAACTTCTGTGCTTCTGCACAGACAACTAATTGTGGCTGGGACTGTGGGCTGGTGACCCTCCATCAGGCCACTGCACAAGGCTGGCTGTGGCCTTCACACCTCGAGAAAGCACCTCAGGGAGCTACTGCCCTCTGTGTCTCTACTCCATCACAAAGGACATCACTGTGGCTCTCACCTCACCTGCTCCACAGTAGAAATAATCTTGAATAAGCATAAAAGACTGCGTGAAGAATCTGGTCACTGCAGCCAAGGGAGTCAGGTTCTCATGTGTGCAAGACAAGGGTCTGGAAGGCTCATATGAAACATATTATGTCTCTTATTTAGCATTTTCACAAAGTTCCCAGCTGCAGAAAGGAAGGGAAGCAACATAACTTTCACACGTTTGAAGAGTTTCAAAGGTAAGGAAGAAGTGGCTTCTGCTCTCATTGCAGTGGCCTGCAAATAGTTCTCTAACTTGGCTCTTTCTGGCGCTAAGAAGGCCTGAAACTTATCAGATTCTTCAGCTCTTTATCAACATTTATATCATCTGTCAGCCACACTGATTGTTGTCTGATCTCATTAGCTAATATGGGCTAAGCAACACATCATTGGGAAGAACGCCCTGCCAAGGTAAACCTACCTTGGTGGTTTAATATGTCAAACGTATCCTTTCAGGCAGAAAAGCACCACAGTTAGGTCTCTTGGGAACAGATGACTCTGTTTTTCTCCATCTGAACAGGGCCTGGCACTGTGTGTCTCCTGGGCTATGGTGGAGCTCCTACACATCACTGCAATTAACAGCACTTGCCTAATCATGTACCAGCATTAAAGACATGCCAGCTATGAGACACAGCTGACATATCCACAGTGTGTTCTCACAGGCTTGTGACACCACTGCCACATTTGCCTCCAGTATCCCAGGGAATAAACTACAGATTTCACCTTTTCCCACATTCTGTTCACCTGAATCCTCCTTTCTCTTCTGCACCTCAGCAAGGCTGTCCCATCATTTCCTCAGCTCCCTCTCTGACTCTGAGGTATGATTGCAGACACAACTCCAATGAGTTGCCAGGTATCATATATTGATCATCCTGGCCCACACACATGCAAAATCTTGTGGTTTTATACCTCTGACAACCCCCATTTCCTGTAGCCTCGTGTTTAACGTCGAGCAAACCCGTTTCCCCAACAGTGACTGAACACAGAGAATTTGAAGCTGAGCCATTTTTAACTCCCATTGTCGTGAGCAATTTTAACAGACACGATGTTGTGCTCACCGCTGTTCCTTCCAGCCAAGAGTCCCAGTGCAGTTGCCTCTTTTCACCTAGCCTGAAGTTCACCGGTGAGTTTATTGCTCATCCAAGTGGGTGACTAACAGCAACAGCTTTAGCATCGTGTACATCAGGAGCTTCCCCCACAGCCTGAACACCTCAGCTGTGACCTGTGAGACTCCAGGTTCTGATCTCCGCGTGAAGACTGTCACACTGTGCAGTAGCTGTCTGCTGTGAATAAGGATGGGTGGAGGGAGAGGGGAAAGGAAGAGGGAGAAGCAAACAGCTTCTAATTCACGATGGAAAGAGGTTAAAATGATGGAAAAGCTGACCCTTCACCGTACTTAAGTCGATTCCTAGTGAAAGCTAAGAACTCCTCTGGGGATCCAGAAGGATTTGTTTAAGTCCTATTATAAGAAAGATCGCCTAAGATTATAAATCCTCAAGTGTCTTCCCCTCACCTACTCTATTTTCATTCATGACCTGATTAGACTTTGAATCCAGATCCCCTTAAGTGAATAAAGCTCCAAAGACCAAGCCCACATAAAGACAGCAATTTTTTTTTTTTTTCTAGAAATACATGGCAAAAGCACATGGATTTTGAAGTTGATAAGCCCTTACACTTGAATCATTCCTTAAAGGAGACAGCGCAAGGAAAAAGGCAAAGTATCATCAAAAACATAGCTAAGACAGACTAGCACCGTGAGTCACCTCACTTATGCACCTTTCTACCATAAATAATGCATAGATCCCAGCCTAATTTACATTTGCAGCCGTGGCTTGCATCTAGAGATACAATCTAGAGATCCATGCAGCATGGCTTGCATGTAGAGAGTGCAGGCTGCAGGATAACACCCGTACCTGTGCATGTCCTGAGATATTTTCTATACCATAGTCCAGTCCTTTCCTCAGGCAGCTCTCGACAGCACAAGCAACCTGCACTTACTCACATATTTGCAATACTTAAAGCAAAATGACATGATCATAGTCTGTAGCTGTTTCTAGGACAGGGAGGAAAAAGAGAGAGATGGCTATCAAGTTGGCCTAAAAATTTACATGTGTATGAGCTTGTGAAGAAAGTCGGTGTGTGAAAGGGGCCAGAGGGTTGAAGGTCCCTTTGTTCAGTATAAATGTCCCTTTGTATACTTAAAATCAAGGCAGGGGAATCAAATGCTCAAGAACCCAAACCTGGTTGATAGATCCTAAGAGATACCTCTCGCCGGCCAAGAGTTTCCCTTGGGGTTGGTAAAGCAAAAGCGAATGGGATTTTGTGTGCCCTTTATAAATAACTCTACATCTCTAAACTGCCTTTTCCCACCACTTTTTTCCTCAACGAACAACCCATAACATTCACCGAGGAATGGCTTGGTGGTAATGTCAGCTCTCTTTATCTTCCATAAACCACACTGCAAATACGTGTCTTAAAAACGAGCCTGGCCATTCATTGCAGACAGAGAAAGATGTAAGTAATGCAGAAATCAGCTGCAGTAGAAATCTCTGAGAAACAGGATCTCAGTTCCTTCCCTGTGCTAACCTGCTACACTTACATCAGCCCAAGGGTTGAGGAAAGCTTGGGTTAACAGGTTCAGAATGCAAACACTACTTGTAGAAGACCAACTGCTAGAACACAACACACGCTGCCCGCCAAAAGAAAAAGCCCTGCTGAGATAGTTGTACATTTGCTCAGGAGCCTGTGCTTAATTATCAGGATAATTAGGATGTGCCTGGAGCCAAAGTGGATATAAATAGCAACCGAAACCTGCTAGTATCTGTCCTCCATCAGCTGAGCCATGAACAGTTTGGCAAAAGGGATTCTTTGTGATACTAACAAGTCATCTGCTCAGTCACAGCATATCACCACTGATTCATGAAAGCTGGGAGGGGATTTCAAAAGCCAGGGAGAGCTGGTCTTTTTTATTCTGGCAGCTTCTCACTGCTGCTTTATACCGCTCCCTCTCAAAGGAAGAGTCAGGAATAAATGCAAAAAAAAAAAAGAAAAGAAAAAGGATGATAAAAAAAAAAAAGAGAGAAGAAAAGATGTCAGTTGCTTTACAGTGTTTAGTGCTCCCCTGGAGCTTAATTATGTGGGAACTGATACGCAGTCTGTCAGCTAGAAGGTGACAGGTCGCTGTGGCACGGTTTGAAAGGTGTGTTGTGAAACACTACTCGGTTGCTCTAGACCTACAGATACTGTATGGCATGCCCTGCACAAACCACAGGCTCCCACAGTCATGTGTGGGTCCCTCACGTTTCCAACCCGTGGTGTCTGTGCTTCAGATTCAGCTTCCAGCATCCCCATGCACACTGTAGCTTGATTCTCCAGCTAGCACAATGTCACATAAATATTTCCACCTTCATCAAACAAACAATCTCACTCCAGATAGCTTCCTGCTGCTCTATAACTCTAACCCACATGCAGGGGTGTGATCAGCACCATAAATTTACTAATTTTCAGGACAAATTTTCAGTCTCTATGTCAGGACTACAGTCATGGGAGATGGTGTATTGCACCCCAGGACTGCGATAAACAGCTCTTCAGCCTAACTCTGAAATGAAGTAGTGCAGAGACCATCTTCCAGAACATCTTTTCAAACGTATTGCATAATTTCCCTTGGTTTTATTTTTTAAATAGTAAGCTTTGGAATCATTTCTATCTAGGGCTTTCTATTGTGTTGGTGTCAAGCTGCCACAAAGAAAGAAGACTACAGAAAATTTGTCCCAGATTATATTTTCCACTTGCAAACATTCACTCCATTCTCAGAATGAACATGAAACAGCTTCTTCTACTACATGCAGGAGGTGCTTTTACATACTTGTCACATCCTGATGTTAGTAGCATATGGTATTGAAAATATTCCTACTGCTCAGAGAGAGAACTGTTACAAATACTTCAAGCAAGAGTTTGTTAATTTTGGAACCGATCCTACAGTGCACTAATTTCTCTCATGCTTTTACACCCAACTGTATAATGAAGATGCCCCGTGAAGTTTCATAAAGGAGGAGTTAGACCATAGATCTTTGTGGGCCTTTAAAAGATCATTTCATTTCAAATATTGTGTGCATAAGACACAGTCTGATTCTTTCTTCTCCCTCTTACAAAGCAGAGGACCAAATCCTCACCTTTTCTTTTGTGTTACCATGACAAAAAGGAAGGTCTATGCTGTACATGAGGAAAATCAGCCTGGCTTGCTTTACAGCTCAAGGAATATAGGCTAGGCCTTGCAGACCCTAGATATACTTCTTGCCCTGGCTGCCTTGTAAGTTGAAATATGACAGTGCAGAAAACAGGAGACGAGAAATTTGAGAATTTCTGGCCTTAAAAATAAGGCCAGAAGGGAGGACTTCTCAGGGATTTAATTTGGAACTGGAATCAAAATATAAAATTGGGCAGAGGATAACATGGTAAGTCCTCCAGATATACTGGGCTGCAGGATCCGTCAGGTGAGGTCAAAGAGGGGCAAGATCACAGCCCTGGAGGAATACAGGGAGTTAAATGGTTGCCTTCCATGAAGAAACTATTCCTTCTCCGCTCCCTCAAAAGGATGCTGTGTCTCACCATCCCAGCTTGCTTTTCCCAGAATATGACTGAACTGCCACTGGGAAATGGCTCGGCTACTGGTATTCAGCTAGTTGTCTGGCAGCAGGAGGAGGTGGGCAGGGGAAGAAGGTAACTGGGTGGCATTATGGTATGCTGATACCGTAGGATTCCTGCAGCACTCTTCCCTCCTTCTCTTTTCTAGGTAGTAGATGGTGTGTTTCTGCTCATTCCTTCACTATCAACATTTTGCCCACCCTTCCCAGCGCTTGTGTAGCCAGGCTGAGCACTGCCTGGTCTCTGCCTGCTTATTTTTGCCATGTAGCCAAGGAGGGTAATCTTTCATACTCGACAGGAGGGGAGCTGAAGTACAAAAGAACTCATCTCTAGTTGCCCAGGCAATTTCGTGGCTATGCAGGGAGCTGAATGACGATTTCCAAGATTAAGGTGACATCCTAATTTACTGGCTGTAACTCTTAAGCCAGACTTTGTTAGCACTGAAATGTTCAGGGATTTCAAACTGAACTGTGTGCCAATTTTTTTCCTCCACTATGTGCTATCCTGCAACAGCCTTCTTTCACCTCCTTCCCCCAGAAATCATAAGACTTTTCCCTTTGAACCGAAGCTTACAGACACCTACTTAATTCAGTCGGACTGCTAAAGCCTTGTGCAAAACAACAAAGGTAAGAAGGAAAAAAAGAATGCTCAGAGTACTCTGAAAATTACCTAAAGAACGCAGTTATGACATGTCTAAAAAAGCAACCCAAGATGTTCTCCCTTGGAAAGCCACAGAGTGAAAAATTAAGGCAGGGCAGGTGAATGAAGAGATGCATATGTTAAGCACATTTCCTGTCTTGTCTTAATAATACTGTCTTCTGAATGCAGCAGCACACACTGCTTCTAGTCTTGAACTATCCAAACATAACCATTAGGCATATCCAGGAGAAAATAAGAATGTGTGACACATACCATGACATCCTGTGGAAAAGACACACAGAAAAAAAAACCCAGCAAACCCAAGGGCAAGCAAAGAAGAAACGTGCTGCATAAAACACAGTTGATACAACACAGCATTCAGAGAGGTGAGAGAACTGCTTTAAGCAAAAACTAAAAGGAAAAACCCAACCTCCTTCCCCCACATGCTGTCAGTTTATGGTTTCTGTTCTTGAAATCTAGGGCAGTCAGAATAACCAAATGTTGATACTCCCTTAGGTCTAGCTAGACCAGATGTAATCTAGCTCTCAGATGGAAGATCTGCCAAGCAACAACAAATACACAACGATTGTTAACAAAATCCTTTGCAGGGCAAGCTGACCTGATACATTATTGTGAAAAGAAACAAAGGAATGGAAACACCAACATAATTTATATTCAAAGAGAAAAGTGTGACTAAGGATACCACAGGAACTTGGGATAGGAGTTCTACCAATCTTTCTGCCTCTACTTTTGTTCCTAAAGCATTATATTTAGCTTTATTTTTTGGTACCAACGGCATTATCTTTCATCCACAAATTACAGTGGAAAAGAATCACATACTTTAGGTTTGACTTAGATTTACCTCTGATTGGGAAATCAACTTTTTACAGTCACCTTATCTAGCAGCAGTTCTCAGTTGCATGACATCATTACAACACTTGTGGTGGTTTTGAAACAGGATATATCTAATGTAAACACTGACCAAGCAGTGAAAATAGCAACTTAAAATGTAGTTAGAAGTACACGAACAAGGAAGAAAACAAGAGACTAGCTAACATTTCACATTCAGATAGCTAAAGTTAATCCTCTAAAGAGAAGGTTGCATCTGGATGAATAGATACTATCTTTAGAACGTCCTTAACCACAGTTAAGGTGGTGAGTAGCCTCGGAAAGCTCCAGAGATGATTGTTTCTCAGCTACAAAGTAAGTAAAAGCCACAGTGACAAAATCAAAACATGGGAGATGTCCTGGGGCCTTCTCTCTGACTTTCTCAGCCTCTCTCAGCTGTATTAATCATGTCAATTTTGATAAATTTCCTCCTTCCACCATATCAAATCATTTTGAGTTATACCTGAAGAAGCTGCAGAGCGGCTAGAGAAAACTAGGTCAATGTGGATACTTGAGATAAAATAAGGTGCTTCCTCAGGAACGATGTGATTTTTAAAAAATCGGTGTAAGCCGTGCCAAAAGTAGCAAGATGAAATATTAAACACAGCTTACCTGGGCGCCTACTCTAAAAGCAGCTTCCACTTGAGCTTTCAGGATGTTGCACTTCATATGGTCAGGTACAGACGAAGGCGACACAGGAGCATGAAGAGTCTTTTCAGATACTTTCTTGTCTTCACCCTATATTTAATATAAAAGAGAAACACAGTGATATAGATTAGAAAGATAAGCTAACAAAATGGTCCAAGGTCAAATTTTTTGCTTGTAACAATTCGATTCAGCAACACTGGATAAAACTTCCACATTCATACCCTGATAGATACATCTTAGAATAAAAAGTTTTCAGCATATTTAATGACTTGATACTATTTTCAAGACAAGGAAAGCCTCAGGGAAGCCTGAGTAATAGAAGCAAAAAACTGATGGGGAGTGAAGATACATGGAAAAAACCCAGCAAGGTCACAAAGTGATTGCCCAAATCCATGATCTCACTGAGTAAAGCAAAACATTGTCTCAAAATATCCCACAGCAGGCAGGAGAGGGAAAGGCTCACAAGACTCAGCTAGAGTGAACATTGTTTTTTACACCATTCTAGGAATGTAAAAGGGCTTTGTAAATTTAACAGAGGGAACTGAAGGAATCTCCATGTAATTGCAAGCCAAGCAAAATCCCCTTCATCAGAAAGAAAAGGAAAATCCAGGGAGTTTAAACATTGCTCCTGACGTTTCCACTTGATATCAACTCTTGACCTGTACAGTGATCTGGATCAGAAATCTAAACCCTCAGAAGAGGTTTTAGGATGAGAGGTAATGGTAGCAAGGTGAAACACAGAAAGTTCCACCTCAACATGAGGAAAAACTTCTGTACTGTGAGAGTGGCAGAGCCCTGGAACAGGCTGCCCAGAGAGGTTGTAGAGTCTTCTTCTCTAGAGACTTCCAAGACCTGCCTGGACCTGTTCCTGTGTGGCCTGCCCTGGGTGATCCTGCTTTGGCAAGGGGGGGTTGGACTCGATGATCTCCAGATGTCCTTTCCAACCCCAAACATTTTATGATTCTAAGAGCTAGTTTAGAGATCTGTTCAAACACTACCTAAAGGTTTTGTGCCTTGGACAAACTACATCCAGCAGAAATGCCAGGATGAATAAAATTCCCATGCAAAAAAAAAAGAAAAAAAAAAAAGAAAAAAAAAAAAAAAAAAAAAAAAAAAAAAAAAAAAAAAAAAAAAAAAAAAAAAAAAAAAAGCCTTACCCAGGATTAGAAGTTAAGACTATAAAAATATTTAATGAATAACAGGAGAAAAAAAAAAGAAAAGAAATATTAAGGGATGAAGGATATACATATACAAAACCTGATCTCAAATGGCAATGTGATGTGCCATCACAGCTGCCAGAGCTGGGGGAGGAAGAACCCCCCAGACTTCTTGTTTTATGGAGTGTGGCAGGGAAAGGGAGGGAATAACGTCTACCCTCTGACCCCTCAGGGTCCTAGGGTTATCACCAGTCCCTCCCACTTAATCTGTTAAACCACAACAGAGATTTAGTTTCAAGAGGGCCTTAGCCTTCCTCATCACATCCCTACATACTCTGGCAATGTTCCTATATGCCTCACAAGGGGCCAGTCCCTTTATTTCACATTCTGTAAACTTCATTCTTCCATTTCAATTTTTCCAGAAGCTACTTGCTTATTCATGGAGGTTTCCTGCTTCATCTGCTTGGGGTTTTTTAACTCATAGCATTGTACCAATCTTGGGCTTGGAGGAAATGCTTCAATATTAACCAGGTCTCTTGGACCCCCCTACCTTCAGGAGTCCTAACCCATAGGATTCTTCAAAGTACATCTTTGAAGAGGCCAAACATCTCTCCTTAAGTCAAGGGTTCTAATCCTACTTATTTTGATTGTCTCATGGTCACTGCAGCCAACGCTGCCCCCAGCCTTCACTTTCCCAACCAGACCTTCCTTGTTTGATAGTACAAGGTCCAGCAGCACACCTCTCCTTGTTGGCTTCTCCTCCATCTGTGTCAGTAAGTTATCACCAGGTTCTGCAGGAACCTCCTGGACTGTTTGTGTCTAGCTGTGTTGCCTTTCCAGACATCTATATGTATGATCTGTATATAGTAGTTCATTCACACGACACAACTGGGCAAAAAGAAAGGTAACTGCCTATTCTGCCATTTAGGTCAAGTTAAATGGATGTATCAGTAGGAAGTCAGAAACTAAGTTGTCCTCAAGAGAAGAGGAATATGTGTAATTTAGAGAAAATTTGATGGTAGGCAGAAGAAAAAGAAAAAAACCAAGCAAGAAGCCTCTAGCATGAGGGCACACTGTGGGACTTCTCCAAGAATTTGCAACAATGACCAGACCCAGAGCACTCTCAGACTGGAGTGCAGGACTGAAAGGGAACTACAGTCAGCAGGATACTGGCAGCAGACTTGTTCTCAGATCTCTGCTTATACTTACTGTATTCAGCTTTGTATTTTTTTGTTTAAAAAAACCCAACTCATAGTTTTAGAGACAGGAAAACATTATATATATTTACCATGCAAATAAACCAGTTTTATCTCAAGGCTCTGTCTGAGCCAGACTTCTAGCACACCCTTCTACTGTGGTAACTTGAGCTCATGTTCCTAAAAGCCCCTGACACTAAAATACCTTCTTTCCCGTGTCTTGTTTGCCTAACATTGGCCTGTCTTGCCCTCCCTTGCTTTGTTTTCTTTCCTTTCAAATTTCTCAATTCTTTTTGCCTCTCCCACTGCAATGATTATGGAGTTTGGATATTTGGGATATTGCTGATTAACAAGCAATGTATTTTCAACAGGGAAAAAGAGAAGCTTAGTTGTCATCATAGTAAGACTACTTATGATGTCTTTCCCCCTCATTAGCTACAAAACTTGAAGAAATTTAACAATTTTGAGATCTACCTCCTACCAAACCAGATTGAGAATGGTGGGAAAGGGGAACAGACACTTACACATCTTTAGGACAAGACCTATTTCCTTAGGAAATTGATCTAGACTAGGAATTGCTCATAAATGAATGAATAAATGAATGAAACAAACAAACAAAAGTTTTGGTTTTTTTTTATTCCTATGAGCTACTATATAAATATCTTACTATGGAATGGTACATGCAAATAAAGTAACAAGAAAGACTGTAAATAATAGAAAAGTTTAGGAGATACTTAAAACTGTATAACAAGGAAAAGGAAATGTTTAATTAATAAAGGGACACCTGTCATCAAAATCATTCTCACTGGTTAATGAAATATGATGTCTTATGAACCAATTATATTTGTGATGTACAAAACTACATTATCCTAGAAAACACAAGATAATCCATCTCATCTATTACCCTACAAAATGCATTGCAACATAATAGAGATCCCATAAATCATTCAGTGAAATAATGCTTGTGTTATAGTATATTATGAACCAGACAAATTATACTAATGTCACAAATGCAGCTCATTAACTGTATTATACAATGAGTAAGTAGTCATCTGGCTGTACAACCTTCATATCCCTATTATCAGAACAAAATGAAGAAAAAATCTATCACAGACATTTATCTTACAGTCATGTGACCAACATTTTATCTTGTTTTCCGTTATTGAGACAAGTGCCCTAGTACTTTACGTTTTGTGCAGTTCTGACAGTTTTGCACATTCTGGATATAAACTTTGGCTAGAAAGTCTGTTATGTGTCCTTTGAAAATGACACATCATAATCAGAGCTGCCACAGCCCATCATGAAAGCGCAGAAGTAAGAATTATAGTGCTGCCTTTCAAATAATAATAGCAAGAATACTTGTAAACTCAATGCCTTGACAAGGAATCAGGACAAAAATATAATTAATATAAAATGACACCTTGTTTATTATATTCACAAATATAATAACCAAACTATGGTTTTTTTCCTTCTTTGTGTAGAAACTATTTTAAAAATATGTTACCTTGGATTTACAGAACAGATAATTACGTATATTCAAGGAAAATAATGACATATTATTTTCAGTATTGGGTAACAATCTGTTACTTTTATTCAAGTATTACTTAAGGCACTCATAGACAAAATAATAGTGTCTGCCTTTCATAAGTATAAGAAAGTTTCAGATCCTCAAATACAAATAGGTGCTTATTTGTCTTTTTAGGGATGTATGCCCATAATTTAGGAAACATTAACCTTAATGAAGTCATTGATCAGTTTCTGCCTAGTCCTGTAGGAATTTGAGTCCCTTTATAATAAATACTGGTGCCATTCTCTGGTAATCATGTTGGTCAAGGAACCAGCTCATACCAAATATAAACAAAATGTAGATTTCTAGGGTAGAGACCAGCAAAATAAGACTCAGTTTGGCCACAGTATAAACTGTAGTGTGGAGGGATTAGTAAATTGAAACTTCTTGCCTGCCAGATAGGTTTATGCTGTGTCACCACATTAAATTCATCCTTGCATAGTATAGTTCAGTGACAAATTCAATACTAGTCAACACTTTGAAGTACAAATCTAAAATTCACTAATACTGTCTAAATGGGGCAGGCCTTTGTTTGAAACTGTAGCTAGGTATAAGTGAAACATAAAACGGAGCAAGGTCTGTTCCTGAGAAACTGTTTAAATCTAGCCTAAATCACCTAGAACTATGAAGCTGGAGAGATGACTGCCCAATTAACTTACTAGGATAGATATATTTTTCTGCAGGTAGGTGAAAAATAGAATGAAAAAGGCTCCCATTACATTGTACAGAAGAATATAGCAGAGGCTGACCCTACAGAAAAATATGTGTATTAAATATACCAACTATATTCAATAATATTAATAATTAATTATAATAATTAATTGTTAATAATAATAATCAATAATAATATTAGCCAAAGAGGATCTTTATCATCCTTCTTTTGCTCTAGTTTCTCTGAAGTCAGGGATAAAAATAGGAAGAACATTTTTATTATTTCACTGTGCAGCTCAGCAAGCAAAATATGTTTGTCACTGAGTCAGAAAAGCTTTGTAATCAACATTTTCAAATTGTAAGGTGAAAATTGTTAAAGTCACATAGTAAACAAGCATTTTATATTTTACACAAGCATGCAAATATATTTTCTTCTTCAAAGGTCAAAGGAGAGATTTATGTGCATGTATATATTCGTAGAGATCAGTGAGGGAAGATCACATGCTATAGTTGCGCTTCCCACTCATGCTGATCTCACTCGTCTTTTGAAAGAGAAATAACACAGTTGAGCTCCAACCTCTCTGACGCTTTTTTACATTACATTCACAAACTGCACTGTTGATTGATAGATTTTATGTTTTTAGTGGAAGCATATGGGATATAAAAGCAATCAGAGAAAAACTTTGAATAATAAAAAAATTCAGGACTCCCTAAAAACTGTAGGCTAACAGAAACATACACTTATTTTTATTTTGTAAACAATTGGAAATTCAGTGTGATAAAAAATAAAGTTGTTGTTTTTTTCATAGATTTCTAAGATAGATTGTAAGAAAACATTCTAATATTCTCAATGAGTTAATATATAATTCTTTCTATTTCATACAGTGGAAGTGTGTTTTAGAATCACACTAAAGGTGTTCAGGTGTTAAAGAGTGATGATGCACCTACTGTAGGTGTAAATAGGCTTTCATTGCTATGATTTCCAGTCTTATTGGGCATGTTGTTATCACATAACAACACTTCCTTCAATGACTGTATAGAGCTTTCATTAATATTAATGTGGAAAATTGACCCCTAATATTTTGTAATTAGTGGTCTGACAGTGAAAGTCTTGTGTAATATGTTTCCATGAATGTGTTTATCCATGATAAATAGAAATGTGACTTTGGAAACTTATTTTCTATTTGATGATACAGTAAGTCTTGAACTTCAGCACTGCAGTGCTGACTGAATATTAAAGAAAACATGAAATCACAACTTTGCTCTCTGGAAAAATTCAATGTTTTTCTCCTAATAACTATTAAAGTGCATCTATTTTTTTTAAATCAATATCTGTTTCTAAAGGTAACCTTCCCTCTAGTATCATGTATTTCAAAGCGCTCTTTAAACTGGGGAGTCAGTCTCTATAAATCTTATTTATCATTTTTCTTGTAAGCTATAACTGAGATAGGCAGTAGTAAAACCTATGCTAGGATAATTCTTTATTTCTATCTGAATAAAATACAAGTTATAACCATGTTGATAGATTTATTTTTTTTTTCATGTGGAGGAATATCAAATAAGATTAATCAAACACATCTGAGACAAGTAAATAAAAAAGTGGCATTTTCATGTTCTCTTCTTTATTAAACATTCTCCAAAGATGACAGACTCCACAGTTCTATTGGCAAAGGTCATTTACTGAATCTGTTCCTATTTTCTTCATTCTTCAAGAAAATATAAGTAAAAAAAAATTGTACAAAAGATCTTTTTCCGTTCCCTTGTTTTGCTAATCCTAGACAAAAATATAAATGTTAATCTGCATATTAGCAATGATAAGCATAGGTGGTTGTTTTGGTTTTTTTTTAATGCAGCGAAATATATATTATTTGTATATATTCCATATTTTAAAAATCCTCAAATACTCATTTACTCTAAACTGGCATCTCTCCATTACATTGAATGGTGTAGTCCTGTTTTATTGTAATGGAAAATTGGAGCTGAAGAACTCCTAAGAGTTTTTTCCCAAAGTCATATGATCTTTTGACTCTATCTGCATGAAATTGTTTCCTGTTTGTCTACATTATAATAGCTTGGAGTGATTTTAGAAATGGGGAAAAGCTGCAAAGAAATCAAGAAACAAAAATTTAATGCCTCCTAATTTTTCTCACTCAGGTTCATACTTTCCAGTCCACATTTTTTCTTTAGATCTTATCTGCCAGGAGATGGAGACAGAGCATTTGAATCTTCCATTACTTATTTGAGAAAAAACAAGAAAAAGCTATTGGAAAGATATGACATAAACAGTATATAAATCCCACTGAACTTGATACATTTGTACAAAAGGAAAGTTTTATAAGTTGTTATTTCCTGGTCTTTCACTGACCTTGTTAAACGTATTTGCTATCACAAATTGTTCTTCTATAAACAAATACAATAAAGGAAAAGAAATTAGATGAGTTTTTTATTAAAATTATTCTTTCTTTGAGTTTGCTTCAAAGTGTACACAACTTGAAGAGAGTGTATTGAAATTGTTCCCAGTTAGTTTTTGATCTTGACCATTGTTATTACACCTCAGCTAAATAGTCAGAACAGTTCAAAGAAACCTGAACAGAATGGAAGTAATAATTGTTTAGATCTCTGAACATCTGGTGTTGGAAGTCATTGCTTAATTTAAATAATATTCCTTTCCATACTTACAGATGGAAAATATAGACATCTACAAAAACCAAAAAAAGACATTGTTAAAGATCAATATAGGAAAATTAGATATTTTTCATTTCCTGAATACTTTAGGATCTTAAATATTATGTCAAGTTTATATAAATTGGTTTTCATTTTGTTTGAACTTTATAAATTTGAATTTTTTGTTCTCAAAAAACCCCGTGGTTTATTACTGCATTTGTGTCACGTCATTAAGTTACTTTACTTTTAAAATAGATACATAAATTATTACTTGTTGGCTTGTATTTTAAAGCAAGAATTTCTTAGAAAACGTATAAAACCCACATACCTCTTTCAGAAGGATTAATAGTTTCTGTTTAAGAAGCTGGAACACTAGTAGCAACTAGAGATGGTTAGTCTGATAAAATTCTAGAGAAAGCTGACCAAAGAAAATTGTTCTTTATTTTCAAATCCAACTATATCAACATATTTATTTTAATATTTATTGGAGAATATATATTTTTTCTTCATTTCAGTATATAATAAACATTTCAACTAAAAAAGGTTTTCCTTTGTGGCTACATTTTTATTGAAATACAGACAGCATTTAAAAATACCTGAATGCTTACAACATTATTTTTCATGTACAGTGCACCTTTTCATAAGAGTGTAGTTAAAATACACTCAATCGAAGTAATTGCCTCAATATCATATCTGCTTTGTGATAGTGAAAAACCAAGTCTGTGAGTGAATATTAGGTACACTGGCTTCCCTATATAGCCAGAAGACAAAGCTTCTGATTATAAGTGCATACAAATCAGTGAAAGTCCTGCAAAACTGCTGCCAGGAACAATAAAAACAGATGAAAAGTACAATACAATTTCTGCAGAGGTCTTGCAAATCCAGTAGGACAGAACTAGCCCAAAGGAAGGGAGAGAAGTATAAGGAATGTTGCTTTTATTCCCTGTTGGATTCCAGACCTTTCAGAGTCCCTTAGAAAATTACATATTTGGTTCTCTTTACTGTTTACAAACTTTTCTTTACTCAGATTTAGGTTTTTTCTAACATTTCTACTCATTGTCCCCTCCACTCCAAACAAGATATCCTCTATATCTACATAAACTTCTGCTATGACTGACATAGACCTACACCATTGTATTTACTTTGTTAATTTAATACCTTAGCACTGAAAGGACTCTTGCTATGTGAGCCTAATTTGTACATATTAATCACATTGTATAGAAAAATACATACTTAGGAGAAAATTAATTAATTTTTCTAATTTGCTCAATTGAATTGTTTATTCTGATCTGAAATTTCCATCAGGGATGGATATTTATGAGAGATACAGGTTTCATAAGCAATAGAGGGTTGTTTTTTTTAAGATATAATAACTTTTTTTAGCAAATTCAGGTCTGTTAGGTAATGTACTATGAACATTCAGGCAGAGGAGGCATAATAAGTCCACTCTATCTGGTCTTCATATAAACACCACAAAATTCATTCAAGCTTTTAATCTGGAAATTACATGAGAATTTCAAATAATTTTATCTCAACTATACTGATTATGAAAATAAACTGAAATTTACTATTCCTAGCAATAATAAAAAAAAAATAAATCAGATTTATTAGTTCTTGAATGCCCTTCATTAATAAAAAAGAGATTTTTTATTTTTTCATATATCCTCATAGATTATTGATTGCAATGAAAATAACTATGCTCAAATAGATTAGAACAGCACCATGAATAGCTTATGTAAAATGTTTTTATCAATCTGTGCTTAAAGATTAGAAAGGATCTTAATGCTCTATCTCTTGTTCACCTTTTTGGGTTACTTCTACCACTTGGAAAGAAATCATAAATAAACTGGATATACACAATTTAACCATATAAAGCAATTATTTATTGGCTAATGCATACAAATGACAACTTGGGCTAATGAGTTAGTGTGATATTAATATGCTCACAACTCCTGATGGGAGACTCAATGAGCCTTTGCTGTCAGGCAGTACTCAATCAAATAAAGACAAGACAGGTTCTGTGAGGGCTCTTTAGGCCAGACAAATCCTCAAGGTTGCTGAGTTACCATTTTCTAATGTCCTGCAATTTTATTCTTAAGGTTTGATACCCTTTTATGTTATTATTTCTCTTAAATTCTTGAGCTTCTAACTACTCTGATCTCAATAATGTAATTTCTGTCAATTTTGCTTTTCTTGAATGCCTTTAGCTCACATGCTTTCTCACACCTTAACAACAGTTAGAGAGAGAAAGGAGAAGGGTTTGGGGCAAGCCACAATCCCCACATCCCCACCACAGGGGATGGTGGCTCCCTGGGACCTGGGAGCATCATTGGCTCCTTGGGGTGGTAGGACAGGGCCTGACAGCTGAGGCCTGTCCCACCTCCCTAGCCCATAGCAGGGCAGCTAGGATGGGCAATGGGGCAGCCCCCACCCCAGTCATAAGGTACTTTCCTGAGGACAGGCTTAGGCTGTGTCAGGACATAAGTTCAGAGTTAGAGGTCAGGACCAGGCCTGGTGGGGGTAGCTTTTGATCATAGAATCCTAAAGGCTGGAAAAGACCTCTGAAATCATCAAGACCAACTGTCAAACCAACACTACCATGACCACTAAACCATGTCCTGAAGTGCCATGTCTACATGTTTTTTGAGCACCTCCATGCATGGTGACTCTCCCACTTCCCTGGGAAGCCTGTTCCAATGCTTCACCACTCTTTCAGTATAGGAATTTTTCCTAATATCCCATCTAAAACTCCAGTGGTTAAACTTAAGCCCATTTCCTCTCATCCTAGTGCTAGTTACCTGGGAGAAGAGACCAACACCCACCTCACTACAACCTCCTTTCAGGTAGTTGTAGAGAGGAATTCCTTAGCTTCCTTTTCTCCAGCCTAAACAACCCCAGGTCCCTCAGCCTCTTCTCATAAGGCATGTTCTACAGACCCCTCACCAGCTTCATTGCCCTTCTCTGGACCCGCTCCAGCACCTCAATGTCGTTCTTAAACTGCAGCACCCAAAACTGAACACAATATTCAATCTGTGGCCTCACCACTGCTGAGTACAGGGGCACTATCACTTCCCTACTCCTGCTGGAAACACTATTTTAATACAATCCAGGATGGTGTTGTCCTTCTTGACCAACTAGGCACACACTTGGCACACATGGGCTCACGTTCATCCTGGTGTTGACCAGCACACCCAGACTCTTTTCTGCCAAACAGCTTTCCAGCCACTCTTCCCCAGTCCTGTAATATTGCTTGATGTTGTTGTGACCCAAGTGCAGGACCTAGCACTTGTTAAACCTTATACAATTGACCTCGGCCCATCAATCCCCCTTGTCCAGATCTCAGATTCCTCTGCAGAGCCTCCCTATCCTCAAGCAGATCAATTTGGTGATCAATTATTGCTGAGCCACTGGGCTATAGATTAAAGTATTGGTGGAATTAAATTTGTTTAAACCAGAGATGTATTCAGCAAAAAGGCCTAATGTTTCCTCTTTTCTTTATTTGTATGCTAGCCCTTTCAGAACAATTATATAACAAACCAAAATAAAACTACTTTAAAAAAAAAATGTTTTCTATAAGTTACAAAGATGGTATTTTTGGTGAGACAAAAAAATAGTTCAGAGGATAAATACAGATGATGATAAATATCAATTCAGTAAGTGAAAAATCTAGAAGATATTTTTCAGTATCTTATGTTCAGCAGTATGTATAAAACCCCCTCACATGCAGAAAACCTCTATAAACATAACCCCAAAGATAAATTCCTTATAATTTCATTCTGTATGTTTAATATGTTTTAAAATACAATTTTCCCTTTCTTTTCCTGGCCTATGCCCTCACTTTTGAACTCTCTCCATGCCTGTGTTATGTTTGTGCCTGGTGGGCTTTTGGTAGCAGGGGAGAGGGCTGCTGGTGTGGCTTCTGTAAGGAGCTTTGGGAAGCTCCCCTGTCTCGAAGTCAGAACAGACTCTGGCCAAGACCAAGCCAATCCTTGCCTCTGTGATAACATATGTAAGAGAGGAAAACCTGTTGGACAGGTTCTTTTGTTTTGTGAGTTCTTTTGTTTAGGAGAGTGGGATTTGTGAGAGACAACCAGAAGGACATCCAGGTCAGTGAGAAAGGAGCTAGGGATGCACACCAGAGCAGCCATTCCCCTTCATCCTGTGGTAAGGTGGCAGGCTGAGCCCTTGCAGCCCTTCAAGAGTAAAGAATAATACTGGCTGCAGCCCATGAAGGACCCCATGGTGGAGCAGGGGACTGCTCCCAAAGAAGGCCATGACTCTGACGAAGGCCCACACTGGAGCAATCCATCATTGGGAGGTATGTAGCCCATGGAAGGGAGCCACTCTGGTGTGAGAGATACATGAAGGACTGTCTCCCACGTGAGAGACATCACGTTGCCAGAGGAGAGGACTGTAAGTTTTCCTCCTGCGAAAGAAGGAGCAGAAAGAACAGCATGTAACAGACTAGGAATGACTGCAACTCCCATTTCTGAGCTGCTTGGGAGGAGGATGTAGCTTTGCTGAAGGAAGAGGAGGAAGCAGAGCTTCCCTGGGAAGAACGGAGGGGTGGGGGAAGGTGTTTTTAAGGTCTGGTTGTATTTGTCACTATCCTATTCTGATTCAATTGTTAAATTGGTGGTGGATTTCTTGTTTAAATTGTATTGATGTTGTTTCCCCAAGTTGACTCTGTTTTTTGCCTGTAACCATGATTGGCAAGTGAGCCTTCCCTGTCCTTTGTCTTGACCTTCAAGATTTTTTTTGTATTTTCTCCTCCCCATCCCACCAGAGGGATTAGGAATGAGAATGTGGCTATGTGGTTGCTTTGTTGCCAGCTGTGTGGGTTTAAACCATGACAATGTCACATTTGGATTTCCCTCCAGAATTAACGATATCTATAATCACTGCACTGACTTTTTCTAACATCTCCCACTCTAAAAGTATGTCACAAAATCACTGAAGATTGAAATTTCCAAACAATTTCAGTCAATCATTGAAGAAAAGCTGCTTGTTTTCTTGGGAGAAAAATTTCTAATTAAAATAAGAGAAGTGCAGGGTAAAACTTAGAAAATAGTTATTTACAATGAATTGAAAATTAAATATATAAAATAGGATATTCTGATGAACCTCTATAACTGTATCTGCGACATCTAATTCAAAATGTTACATATGGTAGCAACCATTGTTAAATTATCCATAACTAATTGGCATTGTAATTGTCTTTAATCTGAAATAGACAATTAAACTTGTTCTGGACTGTTAACTCATTCATCTTTTAGGTATTCAGCTAATTAGACTTTTCCTGTAATATTCATTTTGCATGTGAATAATTTGTGCACTAAAATCATGCTATAATAGAATGTATTAAGTTTTTCTGATCATTTAATGCTATTGAAAAATCCCCTCAAGAAAGGAAATAATGATACCTCATTCATATATAGTAATTAAATTGTCACAACATATATACACTAAAAAGATCAAGAAAATTAATAACATTTTCTGCTGTGAAAAGCCTCAAATGGAATTGAATTTCCTCTTCTTTCATTTACATAAGTGTCTTTCTTCAGATTGCAAAATGCATGACAAAAAAGACATATTTTTGAGCATAGAATTTTATTTTGTTATAAAAAACCTCTAGCATCAGAGAGAATAAAAATACTAAAATCATGACTTGTTCATTTGTATATGTGGGTCTTCCTTCCTTCCTTCCTTCCTTCCTTCCTTCCTTCCTTCCTTCCTTCCTTCCTTCCTTCCTTCCTTCCTTCCTT
>WTSP01002934.1:93798-163010 GCA_025331215.1 Actenoides lindsayi
AAAAAAAAAAAAAAAAAAAAAAAAAAAAAAAAAAAAAAAAAAAAAAAAAAAAAAAGAAAAAAAAAGAAAAAAAAAAAGAAAGAAGAAAGAAAAAAGGAAAAAAAAAGGCAATGTGATACTGTAATAATGTATAAACAGTGTATGAATGAGACCAGGACTGTAAATTCAAACTCTTAAATAATCAAATTGTAATAATCTTATAATCTTCTATATTTTTAAAGAAGAATTGGGCAATGTCATAACAGCCATTGCAAGCTTTCCTATTCTTCCTGGAGATGAGACCTGGATCATAACAGACTAACAGCCTGGAACAGCTGTGAAGAGTGAGTGGTCATATATGCCTATGGACAGAACAGGTATGTAATGATGTCATTCTGATTTTAGTCAAACTAGGTACAAGGCATCAGTAAACCAGGTCCAGTGCATCCTTTAGGTTCACCTCTGACAAAGTATTTCAAGAAAAAAATGGTTGTATTTTAGCCACTGAAATTACCATATGATTAGCTCTTTTATTTCCAAACTAGCCTCTTTTACCCTTCCTTCTGCTCTCCCCCACAATGTCCCACTGGCTGAGGCTAACTACAACTTTACTGACTCTTCTCTCAGGTCCTTGAGCAATCACAGACAAAAGGGAACATCAAGATTCAGGGAACACTTTCTGCAAGTAGATCAAAACACAAATGCAGTTATGTTGCCCGAGGAAACTGTTCAGCAAACACTGCAGAGGGAAAGAGCCAGATATCTGCAGAACTCTGTTCAGACTGCAAGATGTTTCTTTCATGTGTAAGCAAAGTTGGGCCAGCAGATTCCTGCATCTAAAATCCCGTAGCTGCCAGGTATGATTTTGAACAACTGTCTGTTAAAGGATTACTCATCATGAGACTTTTTTCTTTGGCAAATTTTGAGTAATTCTTACATGTTTATTTGTCAAGACACACTTACTGTTTTTTAGTGGAAGATAGTTTTTTGACTTGTCATTCCCCCCCCACTTACCTCTTAAGGGAAAAAGAAAATGCTTAAAATTAAAAGTGACAGCATCTACCCGGAATAACTTCTGAAACTGTATTCATCTATTCAGTCTTCAATGTGATGGTAGTTCTGGTAAGTATAGGAACAAAAGCATGAAATATTTGTTTGCCATAGGTGTCTTTTCTAGGGTATTCACAAAGCTGAGAAGTGGAGATGCTCAAAAGGAGAAAATTAAATGTAAAGAAAGCACGTCTTTGTCTTCACTTTTCCTTTCAGCGTTGGTAGCAGCAGTGCACTACCACACACTTTAAAAGAGCTGCTATTATTGTCAGTTTTTATGCGTATTGATTTCTAACAGCAGGAAGAACAACGCACTAAGCTGTGGCATTTCTAAAGGCCCACCTTTGTTTTAACACTGGATACTAATTAAATATCATTTCAGTCAAGCAAGATAAAGCAACTGTATTTTACTAGCCAAATCAAGGCAATCAATGCTTGTTTAGGACACAGGCTTGTTGCATAACTCGAAAAGTTCCAAAGTCCCATCTATCTGTTGTTCAGCTGGATATGGTTATTTTTCAGTCCTTATGTTCTTCCTCCTCTGCCCAATTCCTGCACATCGACCAAGAGCAAGATAAAAGCCCTCGGGGCTGCCCTGTAGCTGGGAATCCTCAAAACCTCTTCAATCTCCTGCTGTATAACTCTATGTAATGGAAACTGCCACCAATGCGGGCTCTGATGTGCAAGACTCACACTGAGACTCTCATCACTTGAGAGGTCCAAATGCTGATGCTCACTGACCTGGCTGAAAAGGGAAACCTGTTGCTGCTGCTGGAGGTTGCAGACTTCCAAGGAGCCATGCCTGGGTATTTAGTTCTGCTTTAGCCCTCGTTTGAGTTGGACCTGAAGGGTTTCACCTTCAAGCAAGCAAATTTTGCTTTGTTCGCACCCTGCCGGGAGCAGCAGCACTTTCAGTGACTGATCACCCAGGAAAGAGCAGACACTACTGCAGTCACTGCTGGGCCCCGTTCTGCTCCCCAGACGCTGAGCCAGCAGCCCAAGGCCACCACCCTCCCCTGCCTCCCTGGAAACGCTGACTGCACACAAACCTCACAGCGGCCTTGGGAGCGCTCAACCCGACCCAGACCTTCTCTAGCTTCTGAAGATAGATGGAGAGCTTCTTCGCCAGCCTGCCTTGGCAACGGTGAACCTTTCTGCCGCTGTGTAGCACATCCCGATTCCTAATTAGCTGAGGCTGTTCACAAAGATTGCCAGGCCGACTGAAGATCCCCGCTAAAAGTGAATTCAAATCGCAGAACAAAGTAGCGCCTCCTTACTGCAGACTATTAGAAACTCAACACGGATGCTTAGAAGCGCTGTTGTTTCTTAATGCCGCTAATCTTTACAGATAAGCTTGTTCCTCCCCCAGTTTCACTCCTGAAGTATGTCATCAAGAAGGCAAAAGAAAGAAAAAAAAAAGAAATACAAAACCATACAGTGCTTTCTATGGTTCATTTCACTAGCTCGTAAGAAAAGCAAAGATCTAAAACCTGCCTGCATTAGGAATCTCTATATACTAAGCTGTAATCTTTTTGCTGTGTAATAAAGAAATCTCTCCTTTCCAGAATCCTTATCTCTTGCAGTGATGAGTGAAGCATAAAGATAGCAGCTGGGTATTCAAATGTCCCACCAGGTTGGCAGTTACTGACATTTTATTTTCATTTATAAGCTTTATAAACCAAGAGCGTTCTATGTAGAAGTCATCAGAAAACTAAACATGACATAATGTTAAGGAAACTTTGAATTTTCTCATTTCTTATTATGTAATTCCACAGAATTCGAGATGCCCCTTTCGACTGAAGGTCTGAGAGTTACACTTGCATTTGAAAGAGATAATCTTCTTGCTTAAAGTTGTAATCTAAGCTCATCCTAAAAGGTTTAGAAATGAGGAAAAACCCCATTAAGATACCTGATAGCACTCCGATTTGCTACGTCCATTTCTGCTGGTGCTAAAAAATAGCAACGTGTTCACATCACTTTCATCATTGCTGCAGAACTTTATTTTTCCAGAAAAGGACAACACTGGAGAATTGCATTTTAAATGGGCTTAATAGAAGTGCGTTGAACAAGCTCAGATATATATGTACACATACATTAGATGCTTTTTTTTTTTCTTTTTCTTTTTATAATTGAGGTCTTAGGTTTGCTTTTCTCCTCTCAAACATTTACTTTAAATTCAATTACATTTGGTGATACTAGAAGGCAGATTTGTGCAGTGTTAGGTAATGATACTGGCTTTGGTTTGCAAAGGAAACTGAATACTAAGTATACACACAGAGAATATAAAAATAGTTTCATGAAACACAGCAATGCCAATCCTGTACTTCACATTTCCATTCTCTCTGCCTTACAAGGTTCATGCTCTGTTCCACCTCAGACTTTGTACAAAGAGCAAGATTCATGATCTTTTGCCTCCGTGAATTTATCAATAGTCTCTTGTTAGCCAAACCGTATGTTCAAAGCACATTTTTAGCTGGAGATGTCTTAAGAATGGAATTAATATTTTGTTTAGGAATGCAGGTCTATTTTTTGTAGCTAGTCATCACTACTAGTGGGAGGTAAAATTTGAATGAAGACCACACAGATGTATAGGTTCTGAATGCACATTAGCTATGTAGGATCAAACCCTTTGGTTTCCCGGGATTCAAGTACATCTGCAAATGTGCATGAAAATATACAAACTTTTCCATCCCCTTTGCACCAAGAGATTTACTGGTTTTTTTTTTTCTATGTGATAGCTAACACCAATTACAAGCAGACACCAGAAAGGCAAGACCTGTATGATTATGTGTTGCTCTTATTTGCAGCAAAGTTTCCAAGCAGAAGCTGCATCTTTCATTAGAAAAGTACATTTGGAAAAACAAACAAACAAAAAACCCTCCTTATTAAGCTGTCAGATAACACAAGACCTTCCTCAGGTCAACTATCAGTTGGTCTAATGAAAGACATAACTAGCAATAAATCTTGTTATGCTTATATCCTTGAAGAAAATCTCTTGGTTCCTGGTAAAAATAAAATTACTTTGGAAACTGCTATTGCTCAATATTCTTAGAACCTGTCCCTGTCAGTGCCAAGCTCCATGACAGCCTTACTGGGTCACGGTAGCCATGTTTCCTGGGGTATACCCTCTGATCAGTGTACCCCACAGAAGAGTCTCAGACACATCAACCAAATGAGTTGGTTTTGTGTTTGTTTCTTTTAAACCACAAATGATTTTTAGAACTGCAGTAGCTTTAGGCTTTGCAGTTGTGCTCGGGGCAGGTAGTTCCATGGGTTTTTTTTTTTTACAAGTGATAGCATTTGCAAGCAGTCAGTAGTGTAACTGGGTAGCCTTGTGATATGTTACTGATGTGCTAGCAAAAAGCCATCAGCTTGGAACAGTTTGCAAAGGCGTTGAGGCTTACTGGGCTCACTCCCTTTCAACCTTTCTTGATCTGCCTGCAGCTTTGTGTTACTAGGTCTAGCTGGAACAGGACTAATTTTATATAGGAATAGTAACACAAGCAGTTTTTCTTTGTAGAATGAGATAATTATGACTCTAACACAACGATGTAGTATAAAGCAACACATGCCTTGAGAAGTGGAGACACAGGAGGTGGTGTAGAGGAGCACAGGCATGGAGTGGTAACGCAAGGGGCACAGGCTGGCACTGGAGACACCACAGCTGTAAACAACTCACATAATGGCCAGTTAAAGAAATGCAGACCTGGAGCTGGAGAAAACTGGTTCTAGGGGCAACGAAGAGAGCGAAGACATAGTATCTGGCATATATATGTGAAAGCCACAATGTACAGTCAATTCTTGTGTAACAGGAAGATGCAGATCAATGAAGAAAATGCAAGGTGTAAAAGCATGTTTGCAAATGTACCAAAGGACCCAAAGTGGATCCTAAAGTGAGGAAGCCATGAACATGACTGGATGAGACACTGGAACAGGCCGTCCAGGGAAGTGGTTGAGTCACCAGCCCTGGAGGTATTTAAAAGATGAGTAGATGTGGTGCTGAGGGGCATGGTTTAGTGTTGGACTTGGCAGCGTTAGGTTAATGATTGGACTTGATGATCTATGGCCACCATAACACCCCCTCTGACTCTACCAGAATGAAATCCTCAACCTTAAGACCCAGGGTTGTAGAGGAATCACAGAATCACACAGAATCATTTAGGTTGGAAAAGACCCCTGGGATCATTGTATCCAACCGTTAGCCCCACTCTACAAGTTCACCTCTAGACCATCTCCCCCAACACCAGAAGGAAGGGTGAGCATAACACAGGAAAATGGGTAAAAACAATTTGAACTGTATTAGTATTCTTTCTTTTATTGCAATAATTGCATATGGACTAGTAATTACTAGACTCCCAAGATTTCAGAGATGTTAACAATATATTCTTGGCTTTATATCATATATACACAAATACACACTTGGAGCAAGGGGGGATGGGAGCACCTATTTTCCTAATGAAAGGCTTTCAAGAAAGAAAAGCAGACATCTCTTCACAGCTACAACACTTAGGCTTGTCTCTCCTGGAGATTAAGGAGTCTGCTAGCACCAACGGGCATGAAATGCTTGTTGGAACTGACTTTTGTCATTCAGTAGATGGACAGACACGTTCACTGTACCCAACAGCTCTGGAAAAGAGATTGGACACATCCATTCATCACTCCCATGAGATGAAGGGAATGGGTGTAGCGGACAATCAAATTAATTAACTGCGGAATCTAATTTACCCAATTTCTTCTCAATTCTCCTGTGGATTGATTATTAAACCTGACATATTCTAGCCCCAAAGCACTTTGCTTGAAAAAATAATAATTAGCAACAGGAAGAGAGGGAGTGAAAGTTGGGACTCTGCAACAGATGTCGAAACCATCGCTTTATTTTCAGAAATAGAGCAAATGAAGCAGCTTTGTAATTGCTTCACTGGTTTTGTTTAAGCGTAATATTTCAGAAGATGAAAAAGTAGATAATAAAAAGCACTTAATAAAATAGAAATCAACGAAGCTGTGAAGGAGAACTGTTAATATTTCTTTTTTTTTTTTTTTCTTGCCAGAAACTAGACACTCATTAAAATCTGCTCACTGCTGGACTGAGTAGCCAGATAAGTACCATACCCAAAGGAACTTTAAAGGCCACAGTCTCAGTGAAAAATGCTTGTCACATTTCAGGGCCATTCAATCCTGTCTAACCTGCCCAACTGCCTTGGTGTTGGATGATGCTCCATAGCATTTCAGCCCAGGGTTAGCCCAGGATTTATAGCATGTCCCTTTCTTTCATTGGAGAAGCCATCTGCTGAGGTGACTCCAGGCTCCTCTCAAAGCTCAAAGACCAGTGGTTGGTTTGTTTTAGCTTTACAAGCTCTGTGTACACATTTCACTAGGATCTAGGTGAGAAAACAGTGCTTGAAGAAGAAACAACCAGCGAGGAGCCAGAAGAACTTCAAAATGATTTGCTAGTCACAACCCACATCCTGTAATGTGAGGGCATGATCACTGAGGTGCTTTCCGGTAGTCACCCTGGGCCTGTTTCAAGAGCACCTACAATTTTCAGGTGGCTTCAAATAGCAATTTTAATATATTTTGAGGGATTGGCCTCCTTTGCATTCACATGGTAACCACTGTTCATGGGAATGCTGCCTAGCTCTTAAACTAAAACCCTCTATGACTGCCAGGAGAGGGTTTTCATTAGACAGTCCATGTCTCTAGCCTTGCATTTTGCTGAGATTCTGCCAGAAACAGAAGCATTTAGCAGCTCCTGGTGTTCATTGCAAGACTTCTTCATCAGTTAAACTTTCACTGATGGCAGTCCCACCACAGCAGATGCAGGCTGCATTCACTGTGCAGCTGCATTTATTGTGATGTACTGACTTGCTACGATACTAGGTTCTGCTAATTAGTCCTTAAATAAATAATCTGACTGTGGACAAGGTTCAAAAGCTGCCAGGACAAGCCAAAGAAAACCACTAATTATAGAATAGCTGAGTTCTCCCTCCAGAGATTTCCAGAGCAAAGGATCAGAGGTCAGGCTTTGCCAGGCACAAGTCACAGGGACTCTATTGGGACTACTTGTACAGTATAGTGGAATACAGGACCGAAGTGGTTTAAGCTTTCTTTTAAAGAAAGAGAAAAAAGACTATAAATCTACTAATTTTAAGATCACAAGGGTACCATTAAGATCATCTCTTTGGATCTTCTGTGCAACACAGACTTTTTTACCCTGTTTTAAACCAGACTGGCAACAGGCCAGTCTGTTTTATCCACTTGTGCACTGCGGTCAACATGGAGAGAGCCCTCTCACTTCTATACTTTAGTCCTTTATATACATCAAACTGAGCTGTCAATAAGCTCAATAGTGTAGGACAGTCCTTTAAATCCTGTTTTGGACATTGCACCTAAATGAATATTCTCAGCTAGGGTTCAGATTGAGTCTCAGTAAATACATCTGAACTACAGTGCTCCTCTCATAAGACCTGGGCATTCATTGGGTAAACCTGTGAGATGGAGAATTTTCCTTTGGCAAACTATGTCCATGCTCGTTTAACTTTCCCTACAAAAACCTGTACTTATTACCAGTTAAGAATATTTCTCGAAGAAGGATTTGAGAATTGCCCACAGAAAAAATTACGACTACTTTTCCATTGCACCCTTTTGTCTACTTTGTAATTTAACTTTTTATCCCCATTCAAACCAACCAGCCACACAAAATGCCAGCTCCTCACAGCTGATAACCAAACAGATTTGGCGAAAAGACTAAAATATTCCACCTTCATCTGTTCATTCATAAGTCTCCAAAAGCCATGACATACGTCATTGCCTCAAGACCACGTTCATAAGGCATAAGGCCTGCACTCTTGAGCTGAACTACATCACCTCATGACACACTCTGAACACAGTTATTTCACACAAATCTTCACGATGGAAGATCCACTGTGTTATGGATTAACTCCAATTAACTAGAATGTTGAAAACAAAACTCCAGTATTTCAGTTTTTATTAGAATCTCACTGATTTTCAGCCTTGACTTCCATCTCCTAGATTCTCTCACCCAGGGAAAAGGAAGATTATGCCATATAGATATACGGCCCCTTTGTGCTTGCATTTTTTATATATTTGATTTTAATTTCCCTAATGGTTGTTGAAATAATATCAATAACAAAAGGAGGTTTGTAAAACCAAGGTATTTTAATTGAGTTCTCCCTTGAACTGGCACAAAACTCTCACACCACCACATCTCTTTTAACAAGCCTGTATAGTCACTGGGGGCCCAGACCCACCTCATTTGAAGCCAAAGGCAATGCTCTCATTGACTTCACTGGGTCCAGCTCAGGGCTGATGTAGTCGCAAACTAGAGGTCCAGGTCTCTGGGGCTCTATCCAGGCTCAGCTCAAGAGACCCCACAACAGAAGCAGAGAGGATTTTCCCTCACGTGGATACAAGGAGCCACCGACCTGCTGGCCTCTGATCTCTAACAAAAACAGTGGGACACGACTGTTCTGCCACCCCTGCAAAACTCACTCGTAGAACACCCACTAACATCAGATGCCAGCAGGGTTTTAAGGCATAACACGGACTCCTCATGTAGAAAAACAAGATTTTAATTTTTTTTTTATCACTTAAAGTGTTGTTATTTTTTTACAGCTCTGGGTTGCCTAGATGACTAACTCTTCACAACTCAACTGAAAACTACATCATAACATTGTTGCAGCAGCTTCTGAAATTCTAAAAGGCAAAACTGAAGGAAATGCTACATCTAAAAACCAAACCCCAGTCCCATAAGGAGATGATGAGAGGTGATTAAAAAGAAAACCAGTTGCAGATGAATGTTGATTTGATTGGGAGGTGAAAAAGCAACAGCTTTTGAATATGATGTGACAAAGGGGCTCTCTGACATATATATGCAAAAGTACATATGTATATGCTATACCTTGTTCATGCTGACGTGCAGGGCTGGCCATGGTCCAACTACCTTCACACTCTCCGTTTCTATTTTCTTCAGATGAGAAGTTTCATCATAAAGAAGGGGAAGTCCTGAGCTCAATTCTAAAAAGATGCCCAAAAGAAGAGAGAGAAAAAAATAAATAAATCACAATCTGAAGGGAGGCTACAAAAGAACTGTAGAGCAAGACACTCAACTGCATTTGAAAAGACAGTGGACAGCAAACCATCTTCCCTGTAAGATTGCCTAAAATGTTTCATAATTATGCCTGTCGGGTCATTTTGCCTTTTTCTATTTAGCAAACAGTTCCTCCCCTCCTCCTCCTCACCCATCTCTTCATTTCAGCAGGGCTTTTGCCAGCTTTGGGCTAGACACTTCTCTCCTTACCTTCCTCCTCCAGCCCCTTTATATTCTCAAACTCAGTTGACACCAGAGGGATTATTTATGCAGCCAAGGTGCCGCTCTCAGAACATGTGATGTGTAAAGAGATCAGAGTATAGCTTTTGGCTTCTCTCAGACATCTTTATTTATATGTCAGCCTCTTTAAGACTGTTGTCAGGAATTTGCTGTGCTTTGTCAACAGAGATTTTGAGCAAGCCACCGACACAGAAAGACAAGGAAAAACATTTTTTTAGACAGCCCTTGAAAGGCCTCTGCCAACATCTTGGGGATGGTGTGGCATATATATGTATATTTGCAAGTGCTCTGAGAAAAATCAGCTTCATTGTGTGATGATTTAACTAATCTCTGCGTCCTCCTGTATTTTTGCCATGGATTCTAGGGAACAATCTGGTAATCTCTGGAGTCTGATTCAAACCCCACCGAAATCAATAAAAACCTTGCCCTGACTGCAGTTTGGTTTGGATCAGGTTCTTAAGCTGTCCTAAGAATATTAAATATTACTCACTCAAGACCTAATTCTACAGCTGTTTAAATATACATTAAGGGCTTTGCTGACTAGAGACAAACTGCTAAAGCCAGCTTATAGGGATATAAGTGAAAAGCTGTTATACCCGGGAATAAATTACCACAGCTGTAGAATAAGACATGATGATGGTTTGGGTTTTGAAGAAACAGTCATTCTATTTTCCTGTTGTGAGAGAACATGGTGGGGGGAAGAGCCTTATTTAAATTATTCAAGCTCGCTATGATTTAAAACTGACTTTTAAGCTGGTTTTTTTTTTGTTTAAAGGGATAGCTCTGAAAAATAAGATAGCCATCTTAGCTTTTTAACCCAACCTCAAAAATAGATTTTAAAAAAGGCAAAATTTGAAGCCCTACAAAGGGCATACATTTCCTGAGTCAGCATTTAGCCTTGACAAAACCAGGCTTTCATTCCAAGAAAGAATCTGGCAGCACTGTGGCTTTTGAAAGCACTGTTTTCAGAAAAGCCTGAAGCTCAGTCTGTATTACACCATTCACTGCTCAGGGTCACACAAGGACTTTGGTAGTGAGCAGTTCAGGAATAAACCGGGCCTTTTTTTTTTTTTTTTTAAGCGATAACCTGCAAGCTCAGCCCAGAGTTCAAGAGGCAAGCTGGGCCCCCTCTTCTCGTTCATCATTTTCTGTCATAAAAATTCTGCGAACTACATTGCATCCTTGTTGGCATCTGCTCTCAGTGACAGTCCCAGCTGTTGCCATGTGCACCTGGTAATCCATGCACAACGTTGCCATGCCAATTAGGCTCAGCAAGAGGCTGGCTCGCTCTGTGCGGTGGTGCTGGCTCTGTAAAGCTAACTGCTGTTGAATACAGCGGTCCCTGGGACTGGGATTCTGCAGATACACCGGGGGAAGATCTGCTGCATCAAAAAATACCATCTGTGCACGTTAGCTTTGAGGTGAAGGGCAGTATCCCAAATACAATAATCAGGCTGAATGCAAGAAAACAACATCTTCTGCTCAACTGCCTTCATAAACACACACGTCAGATTTGTTTCACCGGATCTCACTTCTTCCAGTAACTGAAGCAGACAAATTACTTGGAATGTGAAAGCTCCGGCAGGTCTGGCCCAGGTTTGTTTTCTGTAACGAAATCCCAGGCTGTGTGTTTGCTGAGAAACTTGGTTGGGCATACTGTTGTTTCCCTCTCTCCTGTCCACGTCCGGTGAATTGCACTGGAATTTTGGCGTTTATCAGAATAGGTGTAAGCGGAGGAAAGGCAGATGCTTTCTCCTGCCCTTGACTTGATGCGGGGTACATATCAACGGGTCACTCCATGTTCCACTTCAGATTAATTTAAAATGACTTCAGAGCTTAGAGATGAGTCCAGTCCATTGGAATAAGTCACAAAGCACCCATGGTCTTCTGGAAGACCACAAGGTAGCTGAATTGAATTGCGAGTGCGCACAGCCTCGCAGCGAAGTTTCCACTAGGATAGCGTGTTCCCTGCATGAGACCTTTTGGCTCTCCAGGCATTTCCACTTGAGATACTTCGGTCACAATCACCCTCTTCCCTGAGAGTGTCCCCAGGTTAGTGACTACTTACTTCCTAGAAACACTTTCCCAGCAGTGGCCTTTCCACACATCAGTCCCCTGTGTCCCATGTTTCTGATGCAGATCTCTAATAGCATCTCCTCTGCATGAGTTTTTCCTGTCCCACACAGTCTGCTATGTGTGCTGTCCTAGATAACTGGCTGACAGCCAGCATGCTCCTAGCAGTTTCAGTACATACACTACAAGCCTTTTCCACAGGCTCTCTACAAGCCTTTTCCCCGCTGAAATAGCCTGAACAGAATTTTAACAAATCCAGTAAAAAACAAATCAAATCAAAACAAGCCCTCTGAGCGGCAACCTTGAAAAGGCACCCAGACCTGTCACCCCAAACTGCAAACAAGCAACTTTGATTCAGTATTAAGGGAAGGGGTCCTATCCATACAGCCACTGCTTTCAGGGTGTAAACATGCCAGGTATAACCACAGACTGGACTGGCCTTTTGGGGCAATCAGCTGTGCACCTCCAGCCGGGTGCACAGGTATGGGTCTCCTCAGGGGATCAGTGATGGGTGGCTGTGGGGCAGCACGCCTGTGTGAAGGAGGAAAATCTGTCTCCAGGAATAGGTGCTACGCAGGTGTCTTGGCTGTTGAAGCCCCATTCAGACCATCACAGGAGCCGGACAGGCCGGGCAGGCTGCGTCCCATGAGTGGTGCAGGGTCGGGGGGAGAAATCTCACCCTCCCCACGTCTGTGGGGACGCAGCCTCCCGGACCCCACACTACAACTCACTCCCTGGGCACAGAGAGAACTGCTCCCCATGTTTGTTTGCCCTTGGCCTTTTCTAAGCTTTTTCTATGGCTATTTCCGCAATAAAGAGGAGTAGGAAAGCAGTGCTGCCTAAGAGAAGACACAGCTCCGGAATAAATGTCCTGTACTGTGGTTTTTTGCTGTTGTTTCTTAAATCACCTTCTGCTCTATAGGTGGCCCTGGCTTGGTGGGGTCCATGGCAGGGAGGTGGGGAGCTGGACCGGCCCTGCTGCAGCATCCCTGAGGCAGAAGCTGAGGTGCTGGGAGGCTCAGACTGGGCCCTGGGTCATGGACCAGGACGTGAGGACCCCCAGGTCCCTGCAGGACAGGGGCAGTGGGGCCTGCAGTGCCCTCAGGGCCAGCATAGCTGGCTCTGGCTGAATTTCCTGGCATGCTTCAACTCTAATTTGGGAAAGGCAAACATGGGCTGGCACACCCCCCCAGAAAGGTCACCACCTCCTCCCGCACCAGGCTGACAGCCCAGGCGAGCCTTTCCAGCTCAGCCTTGCCAGGCTCCTTCCGCCGCCAGCGCTCAGCTGCTGCTCATGGCGGCCCTGGGACCGGCTGGCCAAGGCCCAGCAGGTGCACGGCAGGGTGAGCTGGCCGCCAGCTACCCAAGGGTGACGAACCATGCAGATCATGGCCGAGAGGTGGATACCCATCAGCGGCACAGAAGTGCCCAGCAGGCCTCCCCGGGCCTCTGCGGCAGCACGAGGCTGAGGGAGACCATGCTGGTGGGGCACCATGCCAGCCCCACGCACTTCCCAGCACCAAGGTAGGCCAGCATGGTGCGTATAATCCATGAAAAGCAGCATGTCTCCGAGAGGTTGTTTCTGAGGGAGCAGCTTCACTGAAAGCCCCAGCAAGCAATTTGTATTACTGCTTAGAATTCCTTACTTAAATGCCTACAATGTCTTGCATTTTATTTCCTGAGGTTCCTTCCTAAAAAACGTTATCTCCCTCTCCTTGTGAAAGAAAATATTTCTGAGTTTCTGAAACAAAGTCTGATTAAAGTGCCTGTGCGGGTAGATGCCTGCGCATTACTGCTGAAGTGGGACAGCCTACAGTCAAGGTCACCCAGCACCATCCACTACAAGATCCTGGTTTTAGGAATTTGAAAGCTGTCAGATTAACTGTCCAGGCTGAAAGTCTCTTAGAGTGATTTGCAATTCTAAAGGCAAAAACTGGTCAGAGGAAGAATTTATCATCCCCTTGAGGCAAGGGAAATAATAGATCATACCTTGTTTTGCCCATCTTCTGAAATTCTCACACAGCTTCAGCATCTCACTGCGGACACCAGAGATTATAAATTTGGAGAGCAAGAAGTAGGATTGCTCAGTGGTAGGGATACTTCTCTTCCAGTCCCTGTGTAAATCTACAAAGATTTGGCCAAGCTAGGTACCCTTAACAAAGCCTGTACATGTTCAGCACCAGAGACTTACACCCAAACTCCTTGTGGCCACATCATGAACAGACAGGCTTCTCTACTCTGCTTCCTACAAGCCAAGAATTTCTCCACGGAACAAGCAAGCAAGCATACTCCAGTCATGGTAGGTAAGGCTGAGCAGGAATTGTTCCCGTTACCCAAAATAAAAGCAAGGTGCTGTTTGTCCAGTGCTCCAAAATTTCTGCTGTTTGCGTCCAGACATGAAAGCAAGAAAGTCAGATCCAAACAATGAGGGCTGAAGGCCAGCTGGGCAGATCAGCAAAAGACAACAGGAGATGAGGATAGGTTTGTGAAACTACACAAATAAATAGTAACAATGAAAAAACAGCCTGTGCCAAGCGGCTAGAGACTCGGCATCTGTGACTGATCGGGCATTTGTTCAGCTGTGGAACACCAATCCAACACCAAATCCTGCAACCCCGTAGCAAAGCCAGGAACTGGCAAATCTTGTCTCATCTGCACAACACTACAAAGCGAGCAAATAATAACAGGAAGCACATCCTCCAAGGAGAAAACCAGAAGTGTGTGGTGTTTTCCTTTCCTTTGCCTCCTCGCCGAAGACAAACCTGAGAGCGACGGAGGGACTGAAATGACATTCACTGCAGCAGACTTACTGTTTGGATTCGGAACTGCAGAAACAATGTCTTTGCTGTCGGGAGCCAGGGCACCGTAGTTGGCGTGGTGGTGGTGATGACGGTGGTGGTGGTGGTGCCTCGCGGGCATTTTTGCCGTATACGGTGCTCCACCGTTCTCCTCTATGTTGAACTGGTGCAGATCACTGTTGTTCAAGGGATAGCTACAAAATAAATTCAGGTCAAATTAGAGCGGTAAACAGTAGGAACAAATTGTACTTTTGGAGACACAGGGTGCAAACTTTCTTGGGGAAAAAAAATTGCATAGCTTTTTTGTAAGTTAAAATTTTTAACGTAGTATATCCCAAATCTTTCCTGTTATCACCAGACTTGAAAGGTGAGGAAAAAGGATGTCTCTGCTCGGCATGACTTTAATAACAGAATTATTTTTGATTTTCCACACTATACAATCTCTGCTAGACTCTTATGCTGAGACAAATTTTGACTGACTTAACGGAATATGGTTCTCAAAACCAGCAAAATTTGTCCTGCAGGAACCTGAAACTTCACCTGGGATAGGAAAGCGGTCAGGCAGCAAACAATAACTCCTTTGAAGTGAAACTGTCAAACAGGCAGACCAAGGAACAGTCCCAGAGTAACACTACATTCCTGAGAAAGTTCAGGCCTCCAGATTTATGGTGCAAAATAGCTGTATGAAAAAATTGTGACTTGCGAAGAAATGGAGAAGGATCCCATTGGAAATAAAAGGTTTTTACATATAAAATAGCACTTGGTCAAAAAGAAATCATACCTGTGCTGGGAAACTAACTGCTTTTTTGTTCTTGGGGGGTTTTATTTGGCTAATATTTCATTAGGAGATGAACTGTTGTCAGTCTACAATATGCAGAGAAATGGAGACATGTTGAAGCTTTGCTTCATCATCTCTAACTTAGAGGTGTCAAATGACACTGTTGATTTTCCTCAATAGTCTTAACTGCTGTTGTTTCAGTTTGTTTGAAATGATGATGAATTTCTAGAAATTATATTTTTTCTCCCTGCCAGCAACCAGAAAAGACTGAGATAACTCTACATAGATACTGCAAATGACTTGAATGTGCTTTCCTCAGAGGAGTGCTTAACATTTTTATAAGGTTTTAACATATTCTATAGTATTGCATTAGACAGTAGTCACAGTAAATCAATTAATTCCAAGAAAAGATGAATCCCCTGCCCATTTGGAAAAATGCTAAAGAAAATTATATCTTCAGCTGCATGGGTTTTCAGTTTGCTTTTATTACTAACAGTAGCTGAAAACCTGACAAGATGGAATAAAGACAAACAGAATAATTAAAGGAACAATGAATAAATTATACCTAACTACTTGCTACATATGTTCTTCGCAGATTACTTACTGATTCAAAGCAAAATTAACCAGTCAGCTGCAAATAAACACATCTGTATCACTTCCAATGACACGCTGAAGCCAGCAACTCAGTACATCATTAATAACCATGGTCGTCTTAGTAACAGCTTCTGACAACATGAGGTTTCTGACTGGGTAGTAACTGAAAAACACTTTTGTGCTGGTTACTTTTTGAAAGCGGGAGGCGGGGAGGGGAATTGTTGTGTATATTAATCTTGGCAGGTTCCCAGCATGTAGCAAGGACTGCCAATAAAGGCACTTCTGATGCCTTATTTGCCTTAAGGAAACAATACAAATAAGGGGTCTGATCCACAGGGGACAGCTTTGGTGAGCTCAGATAATCCAGGACTGGTCTGTCTTTTGAAACTACACTACATCTTCAGTATTATAATCAAATCAAGCACGTGTCTAGTGGGGGAAAATGATACAGCCTAATGAGATTGCACACTAATTGTAACAGCTCTCTTGCGCTTTCCCTTCAAACTCCTGGGACTGTAAGTGACATTTTTTGACTGATAGGATAGGTGGTTTTGCTCACACAGTTAAAATCCTTATTGGAAATAAGATCAGTTTGGGGCTGAAGCCTCAGCACATCCGTTTTCTCATGATTAATTTTTTTTCAGTGATTAATTTTTTTCCAATGATTAATTTTTTTCCAAGACACAAAACCCCACGTGCTTGGGAGTTGCTTTGATTTCACCTGCTTGGCAGGCTGGTTTAACAGATTTTTCGACTGGTCTTTTGAAAATGAATGAGATCACACCAAATCCTTACATTGACTCCTTATATTGCTATGAGCATGAAGCAGCTTCCATGCTAAAATGGGAATGAGTTGAGCAACTGAATGAGCATGAGACGAAACATGCACCAAATTCTCTACATGTATTTCTTTGACTGTCCAGAGAGGATTGCTCACACCACGTAAAATGCAGGGAGAACACTACTTCAGAGAAGTAAAGAGCCAGCCCAGCAAAGCTTATGTTTAGGTATGCACTGAAATCCTGCAGGACAGTAAGTCACAAAGCTCCAGACAGGATGTTGATACCCAGGCAGTGCCCTCTGATGTCAAATCCCATGTTGAAACTGTGGGCCCATTTAAAAGGGCTGCACTCTTCCAGGGCTGACAGCAACTAACAAGGTATCGAGGCAAACTCATCTTGGTGGTCAGTCAACTCTTGCACTTCTGATGGTTGGGCTAAGAAAGACTTTTCCCCCATACCTGCACTAATAGACTGATGAGTTACTGAGCAATCATAAATGGGGCTTGCAGCAGTTCCAGAGAGAGTCTACTAGAAGAGCAAGCTTTACCCAAACAAAAATATCAGGAGTAGTTCCAATCCCTTTTCTGTGTACTCTCTACCATGTAATTTAGGGGTACATTGGACATCTTGGTGCAGTTTCTACAAGGCACCATTATTATTATATATCACATCTGTTTTTCACTTATTTCTCTGTTCTTCCACCGTCTTAAATCTACAGCCTTGAGAATTTTCCCCTCAATCCATCTTTTTGCCATTAACTTTTCTTTATATCACTTGCCTCTACCTGGCTTAGCTGAAGAGATAATACGTTCATGCACCCTTCCCAAACCACTGATGCAAATAAATCACAGCTTTCAATGAACCAACTTTCTGACCACATCCTGAGCATTCCAGGTTTTCATACTTGCTCTCCAGACATGGAGTAATGATCTCAGACTATGTGCATACATGGACAGGTATCAATTTTCATCCTGTCTCTTGGCCCACCCAGTATACCAACATTACACCTTTGTTTTACCTTTTAATAGTCAACTGGCTGTTCTGCAGGTTTTCTCTTTTTTAACTCTGTTATCTGTAGTTTTCTCAACAAGCTCTAGCTGCTTCGTATACAACCAACTCCTGTCCTTCAAGGAAAATGAGGCAGGGCCCTACAGGCTATTATGTAAAGGAAGAAAATGTTTCTTCCTTCTCTGTCCCTCCCCTCAGTGAAAGCACTCCTGAGGATTCAGTTACCGGAGGCTGAACCTTCGAAAAAGCTTCTCAAAGTTCACAAGACACTTGGCATTGCCTTTAGCCTCAAACTCATCTAATTACTTTCTTCTGACCAAAAAGGCAGCATATTAAGGAACAGGGCAAATAATGTGCATCTCCTGGTTACTTTAAAAATTTTATTTACATTACTAGTCCTCTATCCCAGTTTTATATTTCTCATTCTTTGCTCTAAAAGCTATTTTCAGTTGACATGCTAACATTTCATGTGCTCCAGCCATCTACTGCCTTACCAAACTATGCCTCTACATATACAACCCACATGTACAACAGTGCTAAGAGACCATAGTAAAATAGGGAACAGAAAGGTATTTGAAAGACTGAGTTATCCAATTCTGCCCTCAAAACAGAACTAAGCAGGCCTACGTTACCTCAACTGAGCAGCTGAACTGAATCTTCAGCACCTTACTAGCAGAGACTCCATGACCTCCATGTCCAGGAGATTTCAGTATCCCACCATGCCTACACTTAGCTTATCCTGTCTCCGTTACTGCAATTTAAGCCTCCTCTTTCCTCTCTCATCCATCACAGACACGGTGAGCAGGTTATTTCTCGTTACAGAAAACTGTGTTCTTGAATTTAGCTCTTCACATCTCCCTTCGCTCTGAAGAGCTCTGAATTCTTCAGTTGCCCCTCACAGGTCACACATTTCCTACAGTTCTGATACATCTTGCCATCCCCACCTGCCCCCTGCTCTGCCTCTGACATGTGGTACTCAGACCCGGGCATCCCCTTCCTGTTAAGGACATGCAAATACATTGCAAAGAGGAAGGGTTGCTTTCAGTGTCCTACAGAATCTACTCCCGTTTATACACCGGAACATGACATTTGCTATTTCCAAAATAGCCTGGGGTTGTTGACTCACGTTCACCTTCTGATCCTCAGATCCTCTCCTAAACTGGCCAGTTTTCCACCCCACACAATCTCAGCTGTGAAGCAGCTTACTCCTACCTAATAGCACAAGCATACTACCATTCTTCCTGAGCTGCACCCTAAACTTTCTCACGTGCTAAGATCATAACTTCTTCAGGACTTCTCTTTCATCCGTGACAGGCTTGGTGTGAGATGACTTCCCATTTTGGTGTAACCTGTGAGCGACAAGAGAATTTTGTAAAAAGTAATTGCCTTTTTGTGCCATCCTCCCAGCCACCATCCTCATTCTTCTGTAGAACATAACCGTGTAGCCCTGCATAAACATCTTTCCCATGTCTCAGAGAAGGCTTACTCCTGCACCCAGTCCATGTCTCATTCTTCACACTCTTCTTGGAGGCATCTCCCACCTGTTTGAAGTTACACTTGGAAAGTAAATGTCAGGGCTCTCTTCCCTCCCCTCCCTGGGGAGGCTTTAATGGTTTTGCCTCTTGGATAACTCTGCATTGAGTTTAGACCCTCTCTGCTACAGGAGACCTTCCAAGTCTGGTTACAATAAATAACCTTCGACAATTACAACACCCACCTCTGTTCCTTGCACTGAACACTGCTTCTGCACCAAACCACTGCAGTTTACTAATATTTAAAAGCCCTCAAACTTTACACAAACATCTTCACGACCCCTCTCAGTCCTCCTCTACCTGCACCTCAGAGCAAGCTTGACATTGACTCTGCGCAGCTTTCAGCAGCTCAAATCCACACTGTAGGCTTGGTGCTGAATGTGTGGGGAGGCTGAATGTGTGGGGAGGCTCCCCCAACCCCTTCACTCCCTAGTAAGAGACATTTCACCCATCACCATATCATAACAACACCTTCTCCACCACCGAAATGGGCTTTAGATGTGCTCCCAAACGGCAGTCAGTGGAACTGTTAAATTGTGTGTTAAGGTGCATGTGTATGCATGGAAGAGAGATTGTTAGGAGTCTAAGGAAAGCAGCTATTGCACACAAATCTTCAGTGTGGCAGCTGGAAGGATGAGATTTAACAGCTATGTTAAGCCAAGCATTCATGTTTTGGGCTTAGTCTATTCATATGGGAATAAAAACCAAAACAAACAAAAAAAACACCCCAAAACTTTGGGTTTATTCCCTGCCCATGCTGCAAAAGAATTAAAAAAAAACCCTAACAAACTCCACCAAATTTTTAGCCAACTTCCTTTAGTCACATTTAGAATCTCACACACTGCTTGTGTTCCTGCAGTTCCTAAACAGGCAACAGAGAGCCCAGGAATTTTGAGTACTCTGGAAATTTCACTGTGGAGAGGAATGAAAAGGAAATGGGGACACAGGAAGAAGGTGGTGGTCATTCTGCATATCAATTAATGTCCAAAACCACTGGACTGAAGGAAAAGACTTTGAAAGGACCCAGCATTATACAAGAAGGGAGCACAGCCCATGGTAGGTGGACTGCTCACAAAAGAGAGAGGATGAAGTTTTATTTTTAGAACATATAAAAGCAATAAGTGTTCCTAAATAAAGGAGGATTGGGATGACTAAACCCAAACCTATATAGTTTCTTTTTTTGCTAGCACCATGTAACCCAGATCTCTTTGCTGGCCAGAACTTGCTCCCTAAACTGTGAGAAGTAGAGCTAAAGCTGTCAGGGCTGTTACACTTCCATGCTCTGCCCTGACACCAGTAGGTGACAGGAGAGTTGGCACACTTGCTTCCTTTAGGGATGGCCTGGGAAGATGTGTTGCAGATTTCTCTCCTCGTTGCCAGGGAAGATCAGTAGTCCCCATCCATTCCTTTTCTGAAGGACACCTCAGAAAGCAGAGAGGGCAACCAGCAGCATTCTCCCAGACAGACAAACAAACTCAATCTTGGAAGGACAGAGAAAGGATAGGGAAATATGTATTCAGAAATGGTGATGGAAGCAGGGAGAAATTCTCTTGTAGGAGATAAAAGTATATACAGCAGCTTCCTGCATTACAAGATGCTGAACTAAGTTTTGAAGAGACAGTAATTTGGAATTCTCCACAAGAAAAACAAAGCCTGCAGCAAAGCGTGTTCCAATAAAACACCAAGAAACAAACCTTGACTCGATAAAGCCATTGTCCTCACAGATTCCACCTTATCTACATAAAGATCATTAAAATCGTATCGCCTTGCAAAACTGTCATGCAAAATATGCCCACTGAGAAACTAAACTTGCTTTTCTTCATTTACAAAGGGTTTTAATTAATGATAACAACAGCTAATGATATTTAATCACCTGTCAAAAAAAAATTGGATTGTCCCAGATGTCCTTGCAGATGAGAAAAACTCTGAAAAGCAGACACAAAATTTTCTAAGGCAGATGAAATCCTCCCCCAGGTCAATGTTCCCTTCCCCTTTCCATCACAGGCAGACGACGTGTGCCTGTCCTTGGGAAACGAAACAACTCGGGGTGGATTAATCAAGCAAGCTAACTCAAAACAGGAGCAAAACCAAGCGAGGAACTTAGACCTCTGAGACAACTTGCAACTGATCGCAGGTTGCTAACCATGCTACAGCCTTTTCCACCACTGAATCCACTCAATAACTTGGGTCCTGTGAGCTAAGCACATCCCTTTCTCTCTCTTCCTCAGTATCACATACTTGCCAAAGCGTGCAGACAGAGAAGCAGGCACAGGCCTGAGGCTTAGCTAACAGAGAACAAGAAAAACCTTGCTGCTGGACATCACAGATGAAAGAGTAAGCAGCTAACAAATGTTACAGAGCGTGCCCTGAAGGACTGATGGATTTCACAGGTCGCTGTGGGAGACCTACATGAGAAATGGCCAGACTTCCCAGAGCACTGAAAATGTGTTATCAGGGACTTCTTGGTGAGCACAACCTTGCAAGGCCAGCACTGCCCAGGAAACCATATCAGTAATACCACTTAAGGTCCAAATTATGCGTGTGGCCTTGGAAAATCTGAGGATGGACTTCACAAAACTCAGAGAAACGCAGGGAAAAAGCAGGGGCAACTGCGAGGAGACAAGGGAGCTGGGAGAATCTGTATGCATCAGGGAAGAACAAGCACGGGAATCTGGAAATGAGGAAGAGAAAAGGGACTGGTCACATGTGAGCAAGCTGCAGCAACTGTAGTCCTGTCTGCTGCTGGGGTGCACGCATACTGTGCTGCCCCATGCTTGTGCACTGCTGTCTGTGTGTGCGGGTGCTGGCAAAGGCACTGCTCTCCCCCTCCTCTGCTCTGTGTGGCCAGCTCAGTGTCTGCTCTAAGCGTATTTACATCTCTGGAATATATGCTCAGCATCCACGGGCTGGGCTCGGAAGCCAGGAACTACAGCAGCCTCACATCTAGCAGATTAGGAAGGTGCAATCACTTGAGCCTTAAAGCCAATCCACTGGATTTGGCTTCCCTTAACAATATGCTCCCATCTTACAAAATCTCCTTTCATTCTCTTTCCCTACCAAGCTGATAGTCCTTGGGAAAAAACCCAAAACAACATGGTTTTAAAGAAATTAATCAAAATGTAGAAGTTTCCTGTTTCCAAATTATTCAGATTCTGAATGTTTCTAATGCTCTACAAAGAAAGATGCAGCCTTCTGAAATTTCAGTCATTTGCTGTAACTTTACAGTCTAGCATGAACATACCTGACACCACTGCCACACAAACAACTTCAGTTTAGGTTATAGGTTTTTGATCTTTTAACACATTACCAGAAAAGCCACGGAACAGGTACAGAGTGCAGCAAATAAAAACTCTTATCAAGGCAGGACAGAATTTGTCACCGAGTTGCTCAAAAGACAGTATTAACAGGTAAAAGTAACACTAAATCAATCACTCAGCACAGCAAGGCCTTTCTTATTTACAACCTTCCTTATTGCAAGCTGTCCTATCTCTGTTCTCACTGCAACACTTGGGCAGCTCATCTGAGCTACACGGCAAGAAAGTGTTCTTTTTATCTTAAAAGCAATTTTCAGACTTTTTTTTCTGAAGTCAGAAATTGAGAATGAGAGAGACACATTAAATACAACAGCAGAAACCGAAAATGAATGACAACAAACAGAGCCCTCCTGCGCTCAAAATTCTGATACAGAGGCAGCATCCAGTTTTACATTAAAGTTCCTTGAAGCCTTGCTTATCAATTCGGTGAGCTCCAGGTACTGAAGTCTCAAAGTTCCTTTGCCTCTTTCATTCCTCTTCTCCATTCCCACTGTCTCTAGCAGATTTCATTGCTTTTCCAGTTCCTCCCATGGCACATTCCACTGTAAAACACTACTGCTAATCTCTCCTGAGCTTTTGGTTTCCTTGGCCCATTTTTTTCCTGAGCTCTTTCTTCCTGTCCTGACTCCTACACTCCCACTGATGATAAAGACTCAACTCAGGGACACCCAGATGCTGGCCCTGATGCCTGCCAGGGGCTTGGCCCCTGGAAATGAAAAGAAACACAGTTACGTTGTCATCTGTTTAGCTACTGAGTTCACTGCTACATCATTAGGCAATTTAGAGAGCACTGCAAATGTATTAATGTTTTGTGTTTCTACTTCTCTGTTGTTCTTAAAATTGCAGAAATTGGTAACGGCAGGTAAACCATCGTGATTATGATTCCAGCACAGATTATTATGGGTTTAGTGAGGAAAAAAAATAATTTATAAATAATTATCTCTTTGAGTTTAATCGCATTGGATCAGTACTTCCTACCACTGATGAGGTGGGGCCAATTCATTTACTTCAGAGTGCAGGAAGTAAAGTTTGTTTTCCACTGCCTCATTTAAAAAAAAAATCCAACAAAATAGCAGAAACCCAAACCCCTGCTTTCAATAATCCATCAACACAGGACATTGGTAAGTCAAGAACTACAGGCTTTCCAAACTGTTGCTATATATGAAACATCTGCTTCTGATTAATCCAATACATCTTTAGCTTTGATGTGATGACCTGCAGGTTTTGCTGTTTGATAGTTTAAAGCTGAAGGTCATACTACTCATGCTATGAAAAGGAAAGGTAAGAGGAAAAGGGAAAAAAAAAAAAGCACATTACAAACTTAAAAGATAGAAAGTATAAAAAACGGTCAAAAGCAGAAGTCTAATTGTGGTTGCAGTCTGAAAACAGAACCCTAGGTGCATTTCCACACGTTCCCCAATAGCCTTAGCTCAACATGTATCTTATGTTTAAATTGCTAGATTCCTCAGTTCTCAGGTGTGATGACCAAGGCCACCAAAGCAAAAGGAGTAGCCCTAGAGAGTCAAGAGAAAGCCATTATACCAGAGACACAAGCCAAAGAAGTAACATTGGGTCTAAAGTATTAGGCAGGTGGAACTTTCGATCTCCAGCAATCTGTGTGAAAAGTCTGCCAACACTCTGAGGAAATACAAAATGACCATCTTTAGGAAAGTTAGATGGGAGATTCACTTTTTCCTCCTGTTGAAAACTGAAGGTATGTTACATGCAGAAATTAAAAGCAATATGCAAGTTATTACAGACACGCCTGCATTTTCTGTAGCAGCCAAATACATTTAGTTGAAAGCATACAGAGGATTGACTGGTGAATTTTACAACTAAATTCAGATCGATGCTGGTGAAACCAGCCTTTTAAAAAGTTGTTTTGCTTTAAAGGACAGTCGTGAAAGTCATTAGTTGAGAGCAGCATTTAGTCTGCAGAACCTTTATTACTGGAAGTGACTCATATCAAGGGAGGAACTCCAGCTGAATCAGGTTTTTATCTGTTTTTCTTGTGACACAGTGGCAACAAGAGCAACAGCACACGCACTCAGAAAGGAAGCCTATTTGCCCAATCACTTCAAGGTACAACAGCACGTGGAAAACAAGGGAAGCCAGACAAGGTCTTCATCATCATCACCACACAGTGCTTCACAATGTACTGTAAGAAACAGCTAGAAAAGTGTGATCCCATGCCTTCACATGTTTTTTCTCATCTACTTTGACTAGCGCTGCTTTTGTCCAAAAGTTGCATCTTTCTGTAGGTCTGGTGCCTGCTGATAAAGAAGGGCTGATTTTCCTGCAGGCCCATTGACACTAAAACTTAGGAACATGTGTGAGTGTACTGTATTTTTCCAACCATTTGCAGTTTTACTGTCAAGTGGGATAAAGCATTTATTCTGAAATGGTTCAAAATCAAGATGCTCACACTGTAGCACAAGCTGGGTTAGGGTGCAGAGGCTCGACCAGCAGACTGCAAGTTCAATCTGTCTCTCAAAGAAGTCTCGTGGCTAGAGAAGTCTTAACAGAAGAAGCTGGAGTCCTGGTGGATCAGTCCCATTTCAAAGCAGAATACACACCCGAGATCAGTTTAAGAAAAATCCCGTTTCTATTTTACATCCACTAATGCCAACTACTCAGCTCTGGCTGGAACAGCCTCTTTGGCTACCATCAGCAATGCTGCAATGACATCGTTCGCCTACTAGTCTGCTTTCCCTGGTTTCCCTTTGTGGAGTCAGAGGAAAACCACTCATCATCAACAGCCTTTCCAGAGATCTGGAGTGTCAGGTTAGATGGATGCCCATTGAAACTTCTCTCCTTTGAGCTAGGTAGTAGTAGCCTACCTGCTTGATACACAAACTGGACTGCAGCACTGAATTCACTTCTTCCTCTCCCTCAGAAGACTCCACCTACCCAACTTTGACATCTGAGAAGCAAGTGATATACTCAGTTTCATTTTTCCCCTCATCTCAGACCTTCCCCAGCTCCTTCCTTGCCAGCAGCTGAAGTTACATTTAATTACTTGCAAGCTCTGACGCTCTTGCAGGCTGAAGAGACATCTTCTGCAACACTCATCCAGAAGGAAGGAAACACGGCAATTTACATCACAAGGCCATAATACACAGTTGGTTCCCATCCACAACGTGGAAAAAGCAATCCTCCTTTTGGTCAGTTAGCACGTGGGTTCTCCGATAAAAGGGTCTGGAAAGGCTTGTCGATTCTTTTCCTGAAGTGTGCAACCCCCTGACTGTCAGCTCTGGAAATGCGTTACAAACCCGATCCCTTCGTTCGCTTGGCCCGTGACTCACAGCAGCTACAGAAAAAATAGCTGAAAATGAAAGTTTAGAAGATAAAGCCCACGCTAAAACAATTTACCCCAAGTGTCGACACTTTCAGTATTGTATTTCAGTATTCGATATTAGTTGGCACGCCAGGACCTGGCTGGGGCTGTACTGATGCTTTTCAGCCCAAGTTATAAATGTATTACCACCTTTCCAGTTTCCCTATCAGTTCCTGGGGCAGAGGACACAGGATTACACAGTTATTACAGGGAAAATGTAACACCCTCCCTGAAAATTCAAGCACAGAAAGACAGGCCTGAGCTCTGCTGGGGAAGAACTGGTTTCCAGTTTTATTAAACACAGAAGGAAAGTATGCAGAGAGATAAGAAGACACCTCAGCCAAGGGGTATCAAGCAACTCTGCAGCGCATGGAAGAATGCAGATTACATGCTGGACTTCAGTGTAACTTCTCAGATGCCTGGCATTGTACTCACACACACCACCCCCCAAAGCCCCAAGCTTACAGGAGGAGAGTGTTTATCACCTGTAACTAGATCACAGATGAGTCTCTAAGTGTATGCTGGACTTGTAATTACAATTTCAGACTTGCACAACAAAGAGATTTCAGAATGGGGTGGAGAAAGTTTGCACACAGAGTTCAACAGGTAGCCCTGAGAACAACCTGCATTTGGATTCAGAAGGTGGTACTTCCTCCAGGCAGCCTGCAAGGCTTCTTTTTGAACAACTTCCTCATATATTTAGAACACATTCAAAATGTGTCTCTGTACCTAGAATGACTACGTAACATACTGTTTGGTAAAAACGGCGTGACATTGCCTCATGAGAAATTCCTAGGTAACTCTACACAATGTATAACCACTCACACACCAGGGCTAGCCTGTCCCTGTATTGAGTTTGTGCATCTGTAAACTACCCGTGGCTTCCTGTAGCAGCACAAGTCTAGGATGCAGTATTCATTTCTATTGCCAGAACTTGCCCAGTATTTTATTTTTAAACAAAAGGTGCTATTACATTCAACAGCTGAATTAACCAAACATGTTGCATCTTCCTCCTCTCTCCCTACGTAATTTGGTTTTCACCTGCAGTGTTTGGTGTTGCTTCAAACACAAAACTCTGTTTCTAACATCACAAGGCCTGTATTAGTCACCTGTTAAAACCAATGCATTGTAAGTAACAAATGCACTCGTTTTAAGGAAAAAAAAAAAGTGAAAGCAACTTATTTGCACCACTCTGTTCAGATGGACACTGCCCATATCCATCCTTGTTCAGGTGATGTAAGCTGCACAGGTCAGCCAGAGCAACACAGGGGTCAGAGAGGAAAAAAGGAAGAAGTGCTCCCTCTTCCCAACTGCATCCCAGCCCATTTGCTACAAGAAGCCAACCAGGACTAGAGCAAGAGGAAGGACAGAGAAATTGATCTCTTCTTACCCATCTGATCGCTCGGTGACTTTGCTGGTACAGATTTCTGCAGACAGCAAGGAGGATGTGGGATGAAAAAGTGAAAGGGGAGTCAGCGTGTGATCTCCTTCTCCAGAGAAGCAGAATGACAAATGCTTCCCTCGAGGTAACACGCGCAAACTGCAGAACACACAAGTCCCACAGGTTGCTCTTCACCCGTGTGCAGATCTCCTGCATGAGGCATTTTAACGCTTAAGACTGGTGAGGCCTTGTACTGTCTTGTCTTGTGATCTGTCAGGGAGATCCCTGATTCAGTGCACCTTCAGCAGATAACAACACATGAGGAGGAGGAACGCTGACAACAAACCACACACAGAAGGCAATGAGGTTATATGACAAGAATGACACGGTATTATGAACGTTGCTTCATGATTCACACACCGACACTCCACTTTAACATAAATATTAAAAAAAACCCACCACCTCCTCCAGAAGGCATTCGGAGCAGCAGGCACCAACGTACAACTGCTACAAGTACAAGCAGGTACTTGTTCCAGTGCTGCAATAACAAGCTCCTCTTTCTTCATTCCCCCAATAAAATGCTGCTGAAACAGAGGAAGACTAGCCTAGGGAAACTAAAGTCAGCCTCTGCGATTATCCACCTTAGGCTTCCTCTGGCATTTTCACATCTCGGTGCACAATTGCTCTATTGTTTTACCCCCTCCCTCTACAGACTGCACTGAAGATGTCAATTCAGCACTGATTCCAGGGCGAAACAGGCACGAGCGTAAGGTGCATCGTATCTATCCATCCTCCTCCAAAATGCTTTGAAAATAAATAATGCGTCATAACCAGAACTAGAAGATGAAAATTTTTATTTGTACTTAGCACATACAGGAAAGATCAAAACAAATATTAAAAGATAGCATTTGTAAACAAATGTATTTCACAAAAAGTTATACACTATCAAATTTGCTCTGAAAAAAAAAATAATAATTCATGGTTATAGCCATTTATAAATGTGTATTTATCAAAATCAAGTTAAAAACTACTTCATTTTTAAAATATCCCAAATGAAGACTCATTCATTCCAACGACTTCAAAGAGACCGCAGATGTAAGGCCTAATTAAACTAAATGCACGAGTGAAGATGGCACTGTGATTTCCAGGTTAAAAACCAACCAACCGACCATCGGCCAGTGATCGAAATACCAGCCAAGCCTATTTAAAGACCCAGGTTTGTAAAATATACATTCAACTTTGCCAACGGCTGAGTTTAAAAAAAAAACCAGAGCTATTTCACTGGCTTGTGAAACAGCTGGATCTTGTAGCGCACTGACTGTCAGCTGTGGCTTTCAATCCACCCAGAGAAAAGTTATTGGTAGGTAGTTTTATGCGATTGTATAGTTCACTTCCATAATCACATTAAAAATAAGAAGACAGCAGCACCCTTTTAGCAAGGATTCGTTTTTAACATTCTTGCCTTTATAGCAGCAGGTATGGTTTGGGGGAATGCTATCCATACACACAGCAAGTTTTAAAAAAAAAAAAGATATACACACACTCTGTGAAGTTTATTATACTGTTATTTTCCCTATACTTGTCTTCAGAGTTAGGCAAGCACCTCGATTTTTGCTGCAGAACACAAAGATGAAAAACAAATGAAAGCCAAACCTATGACTGCCTCAGTAGGCTCCCTTTGTTGGTGGCCCACAAGCCATTTTGATTGCCAGTGCGAATTCTGTGTTTCCCTCCCTCCATTCTCCTATTTGCACGTCAACTAAAACACCAAAGTTTCTCAGGCTTTAGCTATTAATTTGAATGAAAAGAAACAGGATAATAAAAATAACTAAGGCACAAATGGCTGATCTTCAACAGCAGGCAGAGGGTCACAGATTTGAAAATACGGTAGAATGCAAACCCCCCCCGGTCTCAGGGCACTGAAAATCCTCACCAGCTTTCACAAAGAGGTTTTTCAAGATTTTTTTACAAAGATATGGAAAATACTTTTCCCAAGAATGTCCATGGACACTAAACGAGGATGGATGTACATACAAAGACACACACGTTATGCACAATGCACTTTGAACATGCTGCAGACAGACACGGACCATGGAACGCAATGATCATCTAGAGATGGCAGGTGAAATGAAGATGGTTGCTTTTCAGAGAGTCGTCATGAGTTTATCTTGGTACACCATGCTTTGGACTCCTCCTAAATTCTTCTGGTTCTGTTCCTGGATATATCGTAAATTGCTGTCCTCTCCACTTGTTGAGGGTTTCCAATATGGCCTGTCATCATGATAGGGTGGCCTGTACCATTTGCACAGTCATTAGTTAGGGAGAGATGGAAGCAAACTTAGGAGTGCTACACAGTATCATGACTTCATCCAGCAAGGGCTAAGCATGCACACGGTGTGATGGGCAGATACTGGTACGGGAAGGAAATGGTGACAGCCCCACAGGTCTGATGTAGAAGCCACTGAAGCAGCTGGGAATATTTTAGCTGATTTCAAAAGGCTTTGAATCAGAGCTCAGTCATTACAAACCCTCTCTGTTTTCAAGTGTTACAGACAAGTACTGTTCATCAGCGCTCCTGAATCCCCGAGGGATGGTGGGGAGCAAGGAGCAGGCTCTAGGAAAACTAAATGTGTACAACAAACCAGTAAAATAAACCACACCATGCAAACTGCTGAGCTCATGAAAACGTATCCTTAAGGTCTAAAAAATGAAGAAAGGCAATGCCATTAAGAATGAAAGTGGCTCTCCTGTGAATATTGCCATTCCTTCAGCACTGGTGCAGCTAATTACACTGAAGCAGCCTATAAGTTACATAGTCCCATTTTGTTAAGAGAGCACTTAAGAGTCTATAGGTAGTACAGGTATTTCCCTGGGACTACGTAGTGACACTTGCAAAAGAACTGAGAGGGAAAAAAATTGTTTCCTCATCTGTTCCTTACTTATTGCTGCTTACAGATCTTAAGCTCAACCACTCCTACTGTGTCTCCTGTACCAATGGGGGGAGGAAAGGGGGATAACTAACTATATAATTTGAAGAGTATGTAGGAAACCACAATACTTAAGAATCCTTTATTATCAAACTGAAGTTGCATTTGATATTTTGATAACTTTTATTTTTTAATGTTAGCAGAAATGCAGGCAGGTTGAGATTTTACCTTTTTTTTTGGAGATATTACCTTTTTTTTTTTTTTTTTTGAGATATTCTGAAGTTATATAACAACAACAGTTAATTGGAATGAATTTTCTCAGAAGACTGAACATTAAGTTAACTACAAGCAAATAACTTCCCTGAAAGGATTTTACTAAGAAGACTGAGACACAACTCCACGTATTATTTCACAAATTATTGAACAACAACAGAAGTATATAACCATTATTGCACAGGTAGTTTCATTTCAGCCCTTGGCCCACTCTAGACTTGCATGCCCAGCAGAAAGAATTTCATGCATTTGTGGTTGGATCTGGAGTTCACAGTCAGATGGACTAAGCTTTCTCAAACCAAGCTATCCAAGATGTTAAAATGTACAACTCTCACTTTGACTCCAAGTTAAGAGTAACTGGAAGCTGCCACTTTAAGCACACATTTAAACACCTCTATCTGACTGGGACAAAAATTCTGAGTAGCTTTTCTACCGAGCTTGCATGACTGAACTTCTCAGTACGTTTTTTTAGCCTTACAAGCCTAGCTATAAAAAAAGCCATTGTTCATATTTCACTGACCTTAATCTTTGCCCAGGCAGCAGAGGGGCCGAAGGGGGAGGTTGTCTACGCACATTACAATACATTACTGTGCTTACTTCAGTATCACTCTGCTCCAGTGTGAATTATTTGGCTTTAAAATGTCACAGACTAGTATCATAAATGAAGAAAGCTTTAGAAAAATTTCAGCAAAACCTCACACTCTCACTCAAATCATGAACTTCTCCCAGCAATCACTCTCTTGCAATGTGAAATTGCACATTTTAAATCACACACAATTAAATGGACAAGTAAACCCTAAACCTGGGAAGAATCTTGAATATGACAGAGGCAAAGTTAATTACCCCATGTAAAGTCTTCTGTTTCTAGTGTAAATATCCTATCTGCTTTACTGCTGTGTGCTAGGAGTTTTAAAGTTACGAAGAGTATGTCTGCTTCTCTGCCTGGTAAGTGTTTCTGACAACCTATGGGCCTTTTTCCTGCATTCTCAGGCTCAAACTTGGACCAAATTACCTTCTCATCCATTTTAAGCTCAGGCTCATCTCCAGAGCCTGCCTACACTAAGAACAAAGTCCACCTATCCTGATGTAAGAATAGAGAGATAAAAATGTAAGATGAATAGGAATGAAGACTACGGTATTGTTATTTTTCAGTCAAGACAGTAATTATTTGTCTAAAAAAACTGAGTAACCTAAAAAGGTTACTTTGTATTAGGATAAAATAGCAGCTGATTTTTATGAGGTGTGCATGCACAGACACATATCCACCAGCAGGTGTGTGCCTCCACCGTGCCTTCCACCAAGCTGCTTATAACTTGGACTGAATTTCTTCTAAAACTTCTTTCCATTCTATTTCTCTCATTATGAGTTACAAAATAATAATAAAAAAAAGTATGTGAGAAAATAGCACAATAGCACATACAGGAGTATTTTTGTGAAACAGTTCTGAAAACCTGGATGTTATAGCATCACTAACACTAATTATCTGTAAAGTGCCTGATACATTGTGCCACATACATGTTATTTTTCCATATACCTTTCTGCAAGGGATAAAAAAAAAAAAAAAAAGAGTGGCAATGCAACAGTCTGTTCACTCATAACTTTACCTTAAAATAAGTTTCTTCTTTGTCTTAGGAGATTAAATACTGATCAAATTGCAATAAGTTTTATTGAAAATACTGAGCATCTCCCCATCCAACATACACTAAGGTTCTATTTCAAATTCTGAATTGATAATCAACCTGAAAAAAACTTCATCAAGGAGATGAGGACATTCCAAAGCAAAATCTAACCAGAAGTTATTAATACTGTCTCTACCTCACGTATTTGTAACCTCTGCTTGCTTTACGTGTACAGAATATTGCCCAATACATCCACCAAAACTCCACGCCAGCAGATTAAGATAAAGAAAGAAGTAATCACCTTTTTCACAAAGTGAAGATTGCTTACCTTACATTCACAGGGGTATGTGGATGCCAGTGTGGCTGAGCAGGATGTATATTAGCATGATACGGTGGCTGCAATGAAAACATTGAACCCAGTTAATGAAATCATGTTAGAACTCCCTGTTAACTTTATTTACCTGGGGCCATGAGGAACATGCTCCTTGTAAGCCTTAGGAACCCCAGTTTCAGACATTCTCACATCCCACTAAGCATATACATGAGACCTCTTGGTGATGAGCTTGATTGTTAGGACACACTCAAGGGAAAATGCAAAGTGAATTGCTTTTCTGTTTCAGAGACAGCCTGGCACATCCAGTGCTTCTCATAGAAAGCACATCAAAAGAATGTCAGCTTTAATCAAAGGTGGAGAGTGAGAAAGGTTACTGTTATAGCAGCAGTCTTCAGAAGGTCACCCGTGTTTGGTGACAGCATTTCTCTCTCATATCCATGAGATCTTGAGGAGAAACAGTGAAACAAAATCACGAGTGAGGCTTTTAATAAAAAAAAAGCGTTGAGACAGAGTTCTGCTGCGCACGCTCAGTTTGGATGACAGCACAACTTGCTTTCTCAGTAGCACTGACTGCTCATATGGTAGATGAAAACTGAGTAAGGTTTTTCTCTGATGTGTATATAAAGGAGCTTGCTTAAAAAAAACAAACCACAATAAACAAATATTTGACCAGCAATGAACTCCTTAAGCGTTGTGATGGGAGAGATAATTGCAACTTTGAACTTGTTTTCACGGATCATCCAATGTGAGAGGCTGCTCTAGGCAAAAGCTTGCTCACAGAGCAGTCTCCTGGGGTCCATCAAATTCACAGTCCCAAAGGCTTTAACCTGCGATTTCACAGAAAGGGAAAGGAAAGAGGTGGCACACAGAGGGTATTTAGCATGCAGAGCATCCAAGAACACGGTAGAAGAAAGAGAGAAGAGTCCCTCCACTTTCCTTTTAATTCCCAATGTGATGCTGTTTATTTCTGAACCACCCCGGAGAATCTCACCCCAGCATAAGCAAAGGGGAGCAAACCAGATGTACTAATTAGAGAGAGCAAAAACATTTACCACTAAGAAAATGACAATATTCTACTCAACAATGGTTAGGCTCTTACCTGGTAGTTATGGACTTCAGGAGTATTTTTAGCACTAAAAGAGAGAAAGAATTAGCTTTTATGTAATCAATATGGCTATGTCACAATTCCCTACAGTTCAAGGTTCTACTCTTCAGGCAACTATTACACTGAAGTAAAATTCACATCCTATAACACATCAATATTGTATTCAAGATATATAGCACAGCAATTAGAGTGCAAGAAAGACGGGAGCAAAATTTTTTTCTTCATTTTACATTTATGAAACAGGAATAATGAATGCTAGATAAGTCAGCATGATAGCAATGAGCAGAAAGGAAGTATGATTTACTTTAGTCTGATCTCAAACATAAAAATAAATAAATAAAAAATGGAAGCACTTAAAATCTCATAGGCAGTCCGCCAGACGAATCTGATGCTGCATAATAAAAGATCCCAAACTAATTCAACCCACACCAGAGAATCTGTTCCAACAAATCCTAATGCAGAAATGGTCTTTTTGCCTGACAACACCAACTGAGAGGTAGAGAGAACTTGGGACAGTCACTTACCATAGTTGTGCTGCTTTCACAGGATTGTTTGCTTAAAAAGAAAGAGACAAAAAACCTTATGGCAGGTGAAAAAAAACCCTTACAACATATGAAATTATCAGTCATTCTGCATCCCTCGTGACTGGGATGTTACACTACAGCTTGAGGGAATCCTCATACAGACAAATTTGCACAAATGTGTTAGAATCACAAAGGGCAGCCCTGTGTTTCCTAGCATTCCTGGGTGAGTACAGCATGTGGCAGACACAAACCTCCCTGTTTCTGCAGGAGTCAAAGCCCATCAAAGACACAGCAGACAAGAATATTCTGCCCAAACGTCACAAAAGGAGGACTTTTGGCAGAGCAAGCCAAACCAGAACGCTACTTTTCTCACCTTGGTGTAGCTACCATGTCAACACCACTGAGTACCTTGGAAATCAGAAGCTAGCCCTCAAAAATTTTGCATCTTAGAGAAACCAGAGTACTCATGAAGCTGGTAATGGCCTTTGTCTCTTTTTACAGTGACCAATGGTAGGCAAAAAAGCCCATCAGCTGGGAATATGGGAAGACACTGAGCAATCACGGGCAACAAGGTCTTGACCTGTGCTTTGGACAGGCTGGAAAGAATGGTGGAGGTGGCAGCTGAGTAACTAGGATTCACCATTTCTTCTTCCTGAAAAACACTGTCTTTCAGGAGCACTGAAGAACTACTGAGTGATAAGAGTACAAAATTCAAGCCTCTGCTGAGTGCAGAAAGTGGATGACAAACTGAATGGAACACTGTAGAAGTCTGAAAGATTCTGAGCTAGGACAGAATCCAACGCTTGTGGGCTGCAACTGGGGACTACTCTTAATGGCCAAGAGATGTATGAAAGGCAGTAATCTAAAGGGTGTTTTTGGGCTAACTTCACAAACATGCTGTTGAGCTCTCTGGAGGGAGATCATCTGGGTATGACAGAAGTTCTGTCTGGCTGCTGTGCACAAAGAACTAGACTGAGCATACACCAAACTTTCTCTCTAGTCCCCTGTCTCACAGACTTAAGTATGGAAGTGCAGAGACACAAAGTATAACCCACAAGTCAGACAGATCCTGTTACTGTAAAAATAAAATTAAAATAATCCGTTCTTCAACTGATGAAATCATCCACACTTACCACATCCTGTCAATGTGATACAGGAGACTCAATTGTATCACAGATCTAATAAATTTGCACTTCCATAGAAAATGGACATGTACCAAGGCAGGGGGTGGGTGGCTGTGTAGATACAACCTCTAGGAAGTGCACCTGCTCGCTACCCTTTTCCCCTCAACCCACATGAGAAACAAAAACACTCCCATAATGCCAAAAGGGCTTTTTAAGGAACTGAGTGAGGTTCCTATTCTAGGAAAGAAAGGAGTGCAAAGACATCCTAAGGAAATGGCCAGCTCACCCTGCTTCACACAGCAACTACACATCCAGCCTCAAGTAACACAGAATTTAGAGGGGGCTGTCTCGCAGTGCTCCTTCCTAGGTTTTTCTACAAGGAATAAAAACCTCAGCTCAGGTTTTGAAGGGCAAATGACAAAACTACAAGGCGAAGCAATTCTTGGTCATTCTATTAAAATTCAGCACATTTCAACTCCCAGAGAAAGCCACTTACGGTCAGAGTCTCAAAAAAGAAATCATAGTTATCTCCTTCTCTCTAGATGGGGAACGGAAGAATTAAGTGTAGACAGAGAACAAAACTAGTAGATACAAACAACAGACTCTTCTGTTGGAGGAAAAAAACCCCATGTACATTCTGATTTTTAAAGTGATCCGGCGTTTTTATACTGTGGTACAGATTTTAAGGTGGCAACATGACATTTACACGAGGTGACAGAACAACTGCGTGGGTGATTCAGTGAAACACTCACCCTTAAAAGTCGAATGCCTTCGAGAAGGATATCGCTTGCTGGGCCTTCTTTCAAACGTACTAGTTCTGCGTAGTCTTGTCCCATGTGTTGCTTGATACTCTGTCCTCCCACTTTAAAACCAGAAATAAACAGAGTTACCTTCTGTCTTCTGCTGGGCGCCGCACCTGCTCCTTGGTAGAGAGGCAAATATATTGCTGTTGCTTTGCTAAATACCTGAATCTGAAGCGTGATCCCAGCCGTATGAAGTCGGATCTACTAGATTTACTATTTGCTGGAGCTCGCAACCTGAAGAAAGCATGGTGCTCCACTGCACACTTCCACAAGTGTTTGCACGTTTTGGCACTGTCTAACCGGAAAACAAAGGTGTGCTCTTGCTCTCTGCCCTAAATGCAGAAACAAAAGCTTTGGAAGTTGGCATGCATGGTATTAATTATTGTCCTTGAGAGGAGAAATGCAGCCTGGGCCAACAGTGTGCTGAGCCTCCCTTGTGTTCCTACCAGCCTGAGCACAGACCACACTTTGTTGGATCAGGCCCAAGTGAGGGAAGAAAGTTACCTGTTCATCATCTTCTACAACCACAAGCGTTAGTTTGCTCTTTTTGAAGTCCATTTTTGTGATTTTAGGCCTAAACACAAGAAGCAAAAGGAAAAACAATGGAAAAAATGGCATTTTGTAGTCTAGGACTATCCCCAAAAACATACAGGGGATTTGCAATCCTGAAACATTTCAGAAATTGTAATAAAAGTTATCACTTCATGGAAATGAGACTATTTTTCAACAAGCCTTTCACATTTGAGAGTCATATATCTAAGCAGGCCAATTTACCTTCAGATTTAAACTTGATAGTTTAACCTTGTAGATTCAATCTACATTACAAAATACAGTCAAGATCCCATTATGTAAAGGAGAAAGATTGTAGCATTTTATCAGAAAGGAACATAACACAAAAACAGATTACCAAAAGAATAAGCCTATTTTGTTGGCTCCTTCAAAGATCAATATGCCTGTTGGTGTCAGTCCAAGAGCATATTCACAACCATCTCTCCCCTGTAAGCAAGCACAGAATCAATAATCAATATGCCATTAGCAGTGTAAATCTTCCTACAGTATTATAGGTTTAAAACCTATGGATTTTAACAAACAGTAAGGTTTGTATATTTATTTTTTTTTTAGCATTACAGAGCAAAAGAATATGCATCTGTACTGGGTGCAAACTGGCAGGGTTTGGCAACAGGAGGCTGCGGGGTGCTCTGCGTGGGAGGAAGCCGTGGGCTCTGATGCCTGTGGAAACCACCCCGCACGACACTGCAGCCTGGGGAGCCCACTCCTCATCTCACCTGTGTTTAAGAGCACGAGTTGCCAGGGTAAGAAGACAGAAAAGGAAAAAACACCTGAGGGACATGGGAAAAGGTGTGTGGAAAGGGACACTGCGGGAGATGCAGCTGGAGATGCACTCCTGGGAGAAGCCCGGCTGTAGGGAGGGACCACGACCCACAGGGCAACCCACAGGACAACAAGGACTCCCCTGAGGGACTGACCCACACCAGGGCAGGGACCCCACGTCAAGAAAATCAAGTATCACGTGGATCTCACCTTAACTACATGCATATCTACACCATACATTTCTAGCCATTTAGCTTTGTTCAAGTAGCACAATTCAGCCTGCGCCGGGCTCTTCCCCCTAAGAACAAAAGAATTTATTTATAGTTGATGGTATGAGATTTTCAGCTGTTTCAAATGTTTTGAAATTCATTCTCCTAGCTCTCTTCTTTGGGCCCTCAATCTTAATGACACTAAGCGGAATTTCAAGCTTAGCTTATATTTTTTACCTTCTTCCCTCCAAATGCAAAATAAATCAGAGGGATGAAAATTATAAAATGCCTAAGACTGCCAATAAGGATGAAAATTCAGGTTAGAGAGCATCACCAAAATGTACCGTATTTGCTAACAAAAGGCAGGAAAAAGAGTTTGCTACTATGCTGAACACAAAACTTAATGCATGCATGTGTGAAGAAGAAGAGACAGAAAGATAATTATTTCCAACATAAACAAGAAAAAGATCTGACTTCTTAAACTGTTATGAAATCATCTAAAGAAAAATTCTAAAAATCAAAACTGACCCCACCAACCTTCCCTAAATTACTGCCTTTTCTAGGGAAGGGCCCAAAGTCTATTTACAATGCTTCCCAACTGACAGACATAATCGCTATTCGACGTCTGTTAAAGGGGTTCCCTCTGGACACATTTGACTTTGGAAGAGGAGAAAAGTTCCTGTTGCTAGAGACACCACTCCCACACAGGTACCCTACCTGCACTCTTTCCATTTCTGAAAAATGTCAAATTCCATTGCTTCAGTCTGGTTTGGGGCGAACCTGAATTCAGACACCAGTTCGGGGGTGTGCTCGGGGAGCTCACACTCTCCCAGCTCAGCTGCAATCGATACATTGAAAAAAAAAAAAAATTCAAAACATAAAGATCAGGGGATGAGCAGAAACATTTAATTCTATCATCTCCACAAAGACACTGATGGTTTCTAAGCTTACAAATGTAGAAGAGTGCCACTTGTGCCACTATTTTAAGTTAACCACCGCCCCCCAACCCCCAGCCTGGAAACTCAAACCAGATTTCACAGAGAAAGTCAAAGGCATTTGCAGGAGCAGTGTAAGGTTATGGTACAGAATTATGACGTTCAAGAATGTTAGGACTAAACCAGCTTAACTAAAGCCGCTTCTCTGGATTTTAAAGCATTTAAAGGAAATAAAGTTTCTATTAAAAACAAAACCCAACACACTACTGTTTCAGAAGAGGTTACTTCGAAACTTCTCGTTGCAGTGAGGTTGTACTTTTTACTCCAAAACACTTCCCATTCTATTGCACACTTTGTTACATCACTGTTCGTATCAAAACATGAAGATAATACCTAGTCTCAAGAAACCAGGGATAAAGTTGTAGGGTTTTTTGTTGGTTTGTTGGAGGTTTTTTTAAACCGCATTGGTGGTGTAATATCAAGATTAAGTCACTTTGAAGGAAAGAAATGCTGAAACATTTGTGTAATTGGGGGATCACTTTCTACTTATTTGCTTAGGGCCTGGTATCTTCTTTTCCAGGAGCAGAACACTTGCAAACTCCACTGAGCTCAGCAGGAGATGCAAGTGCTGAGCATCCCAGCGACCGATGCCATTAAGGCCTTGTGCTTGTGACGTGCTTTGCTCCCAAAACCTCTCAGCTATACAAAGAGGCTGTAACATCACTGTGGGGACTGAGAGCCAACCATTGGTGGCAAATACACCCTGCAGCAATACCACGTGTCATCTGACATAGGATGTGATTCTAAATCAGGCCTTTGTCAGTTGGTCTTTCTTTACTACTACTACTACCATAAAAAATAAAAAAAAGGGAGGGGGGGAATGAAATCCCTTGAAGAAAACAGGGCAGTTTTACATGTAACAGTTGTACAAACTCAATTCACTCTCAGTCTTCAGAAATGCCTAGCAAGGTATGTTAGAACACAGGAAGTAATAGTCAAAACACAATCTGTTGACTGATAGACCTACTAGGTGTTTCGGAGCACTTGAGCTTCTTCACACAAACATTTAGCACTCCTGACGATATTAAACAGATTGAGTTCACTGATTTTCATTTCTAACTACTGCCTCACACATTTTTTTTCTCTTCAGCAGAAATCTTCCATGCTGAGTTCCAGAATTCCTATCTCTAAGTCTTTCACAGACGTATCCTGTCTCTGCTGCTGCTTCATCTAAGTTGGATGTCTATTTAAAACAGATGTTGCCAGGAATATCCTGGAGACTGGACTGCCAGTAATAAGAGGGAGCCACAACAAACACATTAGCAAGGAGGACTTCAGGGGGAAAAAAAAGTAAGAAACTGAAGTTTGACGTGTTGACAACCATCTAGGAAAAACATGGGGAGATTTTCTCTACTAGTTAACAGAGGGAGAAGGCAGGGAATGAAAGCTGACTGGGCCGTAAAGAGAATGTGTATAAGGATGAGAGGAAACATGAGTGTGTAAGGACAAAAGATACACAGATAATAAGGAGTATGAGGTACATGGAAAAATATCACCCTTGTTTCTCAATAGCTGCACTCACTGTTTATTCACTTTCAGGAAAACTAACTATGCCATCATTTTAACCTCCAAGAAATAGTCTTGAGAGTAAGAGCCAGGAAGAGTCTCACCAGCTCCACGGACAGGGTAGAAGAGCAGCAGAAGCAGAGGGAAGCACAGGCTCCATACAAGGATGCTCTCACTAGTGTCTTTCCTGGTGGAATTATGTTCCCTAAAAGGCTCAGCAAGGGCACAGCAGAAGACCCTTCTCTTCACTGACAATTTTATGACAATGTGTCGTGTTTTGGCACGCCCCTCCTCTTTTTTTGGTTTTATTTTGGTCTTTTGGTGTTTTTTGTTTGGTTGGTTTGGGGTTTTTTTTGAGGGGGGTTGTCAGGGGGAGGTATGACAGAATACATTTATATAAATTATCAATGTTCTTTAATAAATAACCACATCAACTCGGGGGGCATATTTAAAAGAAAGTTTCCTAGAAAGCTTTTGAAAGCTGTTTATCTGTAAGTATGTTGTTGATTCTTTGACACAGAAGGAAACGAAACGTGCCCATGAAGATGTCTTCTGATTAGAGCTGCAAACTGGAGATCTGAGAAACAGTTTTCTTTTTGAGTTTAATTAGTAGTTTCAAAAGTATACACACTTAAATACAAAAGCAATGCAAGACTAATGAGATAGTTAAAAACTTACTCTAATAGGGATGACTTATGTTTGCTTACAACCTTTCTGTAGATAATCCCCAGGTGAAGCAAACAATTATCTATCTGCTTCAGAGGTCACCCCATACTGCACATACATCTTATTCACTACACAAGTTCCTTCATGGGGCTGGCAACAAACCAACAGTTTATATTCAAAAGATGATTCACACAAAATGCTAGCCTTGGAAACTATTGCTTGAAACAAAGGAAGAATTACTGTAACTGAACAACTTCCTTGGTGAAGAAAACGTATGAAGTTTAAGTCTGCCCTGTGAGCAGGAAGAGGCTTTTATTTCAGAGGGCTTAGAGTACCAATTCCTAAACAGTCATTCATAACTTTTTCTTCACTCTTAGGAAATCCACCCTAAGGGGCAAGATTGGATTTTATAGACATTTCTTTAAACTCTTCTGCTTAATTAATTTTCCTATGTCAACAAAACGTAGCAAATGTTATACCAAAAAAATACTAATTCTAGCAAGTCAGCGGAGAAAAATTAGTTGCAATAATGAAATAATTTTGGAGTAACTTATCGTGATGACGGCAAAATAGTGGAACACTGAAGCTGAAGAGAAGACAGCAGAAAAGTATAAAAGTATGTTCCCACTAACAGAGTCAAGAAGCATTAGTTTTGGTACCTAGTTGGAGACACTATAAACATGATGGATGGGCCATAGTGTTACATTTATACAGTAATCACAGGTCTCAGCTACTACCAAAAATGTTGAAGCATCAACCTATTATTCTTTGCTTGGTTCTCCTTGCTTAGACCAGAGGTGAGGTTACTGCTGTTTTTATCTGTGAAAGAGGAAGCAATGAATCAAATACAGACTCCAAGTTTTCTCCATCTCAACAAGACAAATGGAGTTTGCCTGCAGCAGTTCTTTGCACACCTAACAATCAGAGCTGTGCCAGCCTAGTGCAGAAAAATAACCCACTGTCTTAAGAGTTATACCTGTTGCTGTTTGGAACTGAATTCCCAGTTTTGACTCTCAAGTACAACTAGAATCACTGAGTTATCTCCATTGCTGTGTTGAACTAAGAGACTCTGCCTAAGCCCTCCATGTGCCACTACCAACCACCAGCAGAACAGACAGACTATTTTTCATCGAGATCCATTTTGCTTCTGGTATGCCTAGAACTTTTAGAAAGAAATTAACTTGATTTGAGTCTCATTACACAAATTTCCTTCCCATTTGCAAAACAAACCACTAGAAATGGGATGAGTATTTGTATTAACCTGTCCACAGAAATAAACTAACGAAACCTAGTGTCCTAGGACTTTTTTAATCTTGCAACCCTTGCTCCTGACACCAAAGTAATCTTATTTCGTCCTCTCCAGTACCTGTCACCTGCTCCCTCCTGCCTGGTGACCATCTCCTGGGTCAGAAGCTTGCTTGCCCGAGCACTGGCCAGGCAGCAAGAAGCCCATTTTCAAAGCTACCTCTGCAGGGACCCAGCTGTGCAAAGCATGTGCTGAAGGGGTAACACTGTGCACACACCACAGCTTTTCTCTTAGTGGGGAACTATTTGGGGTCTTTCTTCCCTGGTCAGCCTGTTTTCCCTTTTTTTCACTCACGCCTTTGAGGCTCCTTCCCTTTGGAAGGTGTGCTGATGCTGGCTCATGTAGTTCACAAGTTATGATGGAATGGAGGGAAGGCAGGAAAAAGATCTCTCTCAAACTCTTCAAGTAAAGCAATAGCATTTATAGATGATCCATGGGAAAGCATTAGTAACAAAGAGTGAAAAGAAACCAGTAGGTGAGTTTAATACACAAAGACAAATCACTTTCAAAAGATTGCCTACCTTGAAGACACAGAGCTGCTAGTTCAACAGCAGTTTCATATGGGCATTTCAGTCTTAAAAAGAAAAAGACAAGCTATAAAAATAATTTCTTTTTCTCAGTGAAGTCCTCTTGCAATAAAGCTAAAAAGTAGTCTCATGTAAGGAAGGGAAACATTAACTTCCACAAGCTATTAAAGATACGAAACAGCTATGATTCATTTTTACTTGCATGTGATTATTTCCTAATTTGGTACATTCTAATTAGCACTAAACACATGATACGCTCCACCATAAAACAAGCTTGAACTAACAGAGACAACATTAAATCAAGTAAAGAAACCACTTTTGCTTCCACACTGTATTGTAGAAGATATGGGCTTGACGTTTTTTTTCTTTCTGTCATTAAAAAAAATGAATAGAGGACATGTGAATTTATTGGCCACAGCGAGACTATAAACACACAAAATACTTTCACAGGGTTGACCTGTACAATAAGTGTTGCACTTCGTCATCTTTCCCTCCTCTGTTTTATCTATCCTACTTCAAAATATGGCCCATGTTACATTTTCAAGTCATAAAAATCGAGACAGTCTTTGCTTTCTTAGCACATTTCTGTCACCTGGTCACTCCATCAAAGGTTTTTACCCATTCTATTTGTCAATAGCACGGCCACGATGCTCACAAAGTCATAATAGCTCTGTTTTTCAAAGGAGAAAAAAAACATGCTTGTGGAATTGTAAATCGTGTTTATAATCTGTGTACGAATACCATAAAGAATTAAAAAGATTACACAGTTAAAGTAAAATTTTAAATGACTAAGAGATTAACTACTATAAATACTTTAAATTGCAGCTTCAAGAGCAAAGAGGTACTTACTTCCCTGAAAGAATGTCTTGCCGGAGCTGTAATACAAACAGGTACCTGACAAATAAAAATTCAGAAAGTCAAAAGCGTATATAGAATATCATCTTTCTAGCCCCAAAGGCTGGAAAAATATCCCAATTCATTGAGTGGTCACAACATTTTCATTAACTTGTTCTTAAAAAAAGGCCTTTGGGCTCACTCACATACTCCCTGCAACCCTCAAAGTTCCCACAGCTTTCAGTAAAATCAAAAAGAAAAGAACTGGTAAGATACCAGTTCAACAAGAAAATACACTGTCTGTGTTTGGGACATTGTCCAAAGCCTTGCTGGTTAGGGATGTGCTCTACCTGAGCATACACCACAGCAGCCTAAGGTCACTGGCTCTCCAATGTTCTCCTGAATTGAGTCTTGCCCAGATCAATAAAAAAAATTGAACTAAATTGATCTAAAGATTAAAATTTCGTCTAAAGACTAAAACTGATCTAAAGACAAAATGCAGGTAAAGGTATAAAGACTTCAACTACCTTCACAAACAACAACAGAACATGGAAGAAGTCCAAATAGGGCAAGAGGAAAAGCTCAGACTGAATTTTCACTTAAAGTGGCAGAAAAAAACCCCCAAAAAGAATAAAACCCCCCTGAATTCCAGAGAGCCCAGACATACATTTAGAAGGCCGAGTAGGAATTTACAGCCTTCATACCCTGGTAGTATTTTAAGCTGTTGCTAATCTTCCTTTCTAGGCATGCCTGAGGTTTCACAGTCACTCAGGGCTGGGGCTTGAGGCATGCAGAAGTGCCCCAGGTCATGCAAGAGCTCTGTAGAGGACAGGATGGTGCAGGCAGGTTCTGCACTGCTCTGGACACTGTGGGGTGAGTGACTGAAGAGAAGGAAGCAAAAAGCACCTCCACAGAAAGTCAACCCAGGAAACAGGAACGTAAACCTCTCCTAACTGTACAAAGGCTGGTAGAAAGACAAAGTGGTTTTCATCACATGTGAACATGAAGGATGAATAGGTGGAATCAGACAGGAAAACAGAAATGAAAGGAAGATTAAAAAGACTTCTCATGATACACTAAAGCAGACTCAAGATTCACCCATGTCAGCTGTGTCACATCTCTGAGTCACATACTTGGCCAATACCTGACCTGCCAATCAAACCTGGATATTTGTATGCATAGATGAAGGGTAGAAAGTGTGTTTCCTGTTATTATTTTCCCTTGTCAACTGTCAATATCCCAAATCAGCAGAACACCTCAGAAAATTCTCCCCAACACACATGTGACACATTCCCCTGTTGCTTTTCTAACTGAACTGATGAGGTTCCATGAAAGCGACAGAAGGTGTCTTCCAAAATGTGATGGATTTCAACTGTGTTTATAAGTTTGAAAAGAGAGGGTGGGTGAAGGTTGTCGACACTTTCCCATTACTGTGCTAATTATAAGAATGCGACTCCAGCTTCAAGAGAAACTGGAGTCTCCTAGAAAACTGGTCTCCACAAGAAATTTCAGACACCTTCCCACAACCAAGCCAGTTCATGGTTACTGTTAATGATCATTTTTCTTCCTCCTCTTACTCCTATTCCATTTCCCCTTAGAATAATTCTGAGCATACAGTTGTTAATCTTCAACTTTTTACTCAACAGGGTGCATGGAAAACATGATCCAGTCAGCATAAAGATTTTTTTTTAAAAAACTCATGTCATTCAAAATTACTTTCCTTGCAAAAAAGAAAAAGGCAACTATTTGTTCACTGTAAAATCAATTTCAAGCTCATTTGCATTTTCCTTCCATATCTTCACAATGATCTTTTGTCAAGCTTAATTGAGAAAAAAAAAATAAAATAAAATTCCACAACACTGAAAATTTAGCTGACTAAAGTGTTTTCCTAATTAAAACAGTCTTCTGAAATGTCACCTTTCAGCAATAATTAGATCACAAAAAAAAAAATAAAAATCAGAGGTTTATACTTTCAGAGGAAATGTCTTACTCCATCACAACAATGATCACATAGCTCAGAAACCTACATCTTGCAGTGACTAGGATCATATGCTTCAGAGGATTAAGCAAGAAATCTTGTGGTAGGCAGTAATGGAATAATTTGACCACAGGGGAAGTGTAATACTTGTCAGATGTGCACCCTGATGTATTAAGATTTACAGCAATTTTCAGAAAAGAGATATTCCTCCTACTAATTTATCTGCACTTTCTCATTAGGGATGTCCAAAAAATCATCCAGTTTGGGGATTCTCTGAGATCTTATACTAATTATGTAAGTGGCAGGGAGTTCTAGAGGTTAATTATACCTTGTATAGGAATATGCCCTTTTATTGAATTAACACTGCTGCATTAAATTGATAGTGGATATTAAAGCCTCCATGGCAGTAACATAAAGTGGTGACAATTAGCTCTTTGATCTTGTCTCAAGCAGTGAAAAAAAAACACATGGTTAACAGAGCAGATAGAAAAGGAGACAGTAAACATATGCCTGCAGGAGTTAGCTGAAGGTAAACATCACATGCACATGAACTAAAACAATCAACAATCTCTAAACACCTTGGGCTGAATGGGATTACTCTGATTATTGCCAAGCAAATTGGACGACATAGAAAGTACCCTATGGTGACAAACAGAAAAGAAGAACAAAAAAGATAAAACAACATTAAGATAGATGATTACTACACAAAGACACAAAGTTGGCAGGAAAAAAAAAAAAAAGATAAAGAAACCCTTTTCCTCCAGCTGCTCCTTTTCCAATTTTCAGAATATCCTCTAGATCACATGAGGATGCTATGAACCCAGAAGGGTATAGTCCTCAAAGCCCAGGAACATAGTCCACCAGATTGACACAGAAGACCTCCAAGTATTCTAAGGTGACTTTATACAATATACTTTACACTATGCAGTCTGTATATACAATATACAATACATATATACAGTTTACAATACATATTTTGCACCACAGAGAACTCGTGGAGAAGTGGAAGAGATTCAATCAACCATTAATCAATGACTCAGGCTGTCTATTCCCAAAATTCCATAGCCTTTGTACCAGTATTAACTCACCCTTAAGTCTTAGAGCAAGGGGGACAAGGCAGAGCAATGGCATTTTAGCAGGACAGGGTGGAATTTCCTCTCAGGTGTATGTCAGGTGTTGCTGGTTTCTCCCAGCTGTAGCTCTCCCCACCCAAGACTGCCTTTCTTTGGTAACTTCAAAGCACCACAACACAGCATCTCCTACAGACTAAGACACTTGGAGAGGCCCATGAATGGTTTCTGGCATCAACTGTAAAAGACAATGTTTCTCTGACAGTAGGCAAACACCTACTAAGTCAGACAAAATGACCACCCAGGGAGAAAGATCAAATCACTGGCTTTGCAGTACCCCCATGTACCTTAGATGCCTTATTGACCCCTCAGCCAGTCACCCGGTTAACCACGCACAGTTCCTACCTTGTAAACTCCTCATGCAGGTTGTTTGGTTCTGATGAATAGTACTTAATCCGAAAATGCAACGTGTAGGGAGGTCCAACTGCAGATGCAGAGATTTTAAACAGGGGAAAAAGAAAGTTTAGGCTAGCTGTTGTTCTGCTAAGGCAAACCAGCCACCACCTCACAACCCAAAATGAAGTATGCTTTACAAAGTCTTCAAAGAAGCAAGTATTTTATGGTTTTGTATTTAAAAATGCATGCATTTTTAAAAACTAGATGGTTACCATTGTTTATGATACCCTAAAGGGGCAAGGGAAGGGGGCAAGGGAAGGGGGCTCCTTGTTATCAGCACAAACACAACTCAAACCCAACAGCACCCCACTCAAGAGATCATCTTTTGATTGATACATGTGAATGAGAAAAGGGAAGATAAATATGGTGAGAAGTGCTGGAGAGGACTCCAAAAGGCACCTGTGGAACACAGAAAGCTAACAAAACACCACAAAGTGGAATTGCAAGAATTGTTGTTTTCTACTGCCAGAAGGTGAATTAGGTCTGACTTTCTATGTAACACAGATAATAAAATGTTACCCAGCTACCACAAGTCTGCGACCAGTGCTTCCTTATCTGCCTAGACCAACAGTCTGATGGAAAATCATTAAGTGCTGGAAAAATTACTCTTTTTCACACCTTTCTAAGGTCTTTCATAACATCACATCACCAGAGTCTATATGTGCCCATTAATGATCCATTCTGCTAACTGATGTGCAGCCCAAACTCTAATAATTAGAGCTTTGACAGTGTCTCCAATGACAGCTCCTGGAAGGCAGGTTATAGTACCCTAGGATGACAGTTTGGCACCACTGGTAAGGTCTGCATCAGTGAGATAATGACTCTTTACCTACCCACTGCTGGAAAAAAAATGAGCAATGAGCAACATCCGTCATGAAAGAGGAACTCTTCTCAAAGCACCTGCTGAATGTGAGGTATAGAAAAACCTCCTGTTGTGAGATGGACCTTGACAACACTCAAACTGCTCCCCTCTTTTGCATTTCTCAGGGCAAGGCTTGGCTAATTTCTTCTTAAAAGAGGCTCTTCACAGATTAAACACGGATGAAACAGTGCAACTGTACTGGTTGAAGATGTTACAGAACTGTTGGTTTTCCACATTTTTAAGATGGACCAAGCCAAAGGCAAAGTTATCAGAGAAAGCACACCTGCAAAACAGTCTCCTAAGGTAGAAGAGCGTGTGTGTGTGATGAAGAGGTGACAGAAAGCCAACCACCAACACCTTACCCATAGCAGCTCTCCTTACCATCTGTTCTAGCAGATCGACACCCACACACCACGGGGTGAGAGCAAATTGCCCTGTGGGCCTCTGAAGAACCCCACCATTTAGTCAAGTTCTCTATGTATTTGGATACTTATCAGACAGAACAGCAAATGGCCATTGAAGCAACCAAGGTCCATCCCTGTGGGGTCCTGCAAGTGGGCCAACAATTTCCTTGCAAAACACTCTATTTTCATCTCACAATACTGGCAACACCCATAGGCCAACTGATAACTGCAGTATGTGAACAAAACACATTAGTGTTGATGCAGACTTGGGTATAGTACAGCGACCAGAATACTGAAGATCCAGGAGCAACTTTCCTGCCTTAGCTGATTTCAAAAAAAACCCCAAAACTCAGTGGACAAACCCAACCCAAAACTCCTTTTGATGAAACAGCAGGTATTTCTGCTAGTTTTATTTGTAATATACAAGGAAAAAAAACCATAAAAGAAGAGGTTCACCATTACACAGTGAAATATTTTCCATTTGCTATTTGAAAAAAAAACCAACCCAGAAATCTGGATGAGCAGCAGTGACAGAAACTGTGATCTGTGTTCAGGCAACCTGATTTCACAGATCAGGCTGAAATTACCTGGCAGCCTGCTCTGCCTCAGACAAACTGCACATGCTTAACAAGGGCTACTGAAGCCTGGTCTGTTCCTTGGAAGTGCTCTTGAGTTGAGATGTGACATAGTTGGCCAAGCAGCCATTAAATCTATTTCGTAAGAAGTATTTATTCCAGCAAAGGCCATATTTAAACATTCACAATCGCATGCAAATACTCTAAGCTCAAATTCTTAAGGAAGTAAGAAAATAAACGGGCAGTAACACAGCACTTACTTTTTATTTGCTTCTTAATGAATTTTGAATGGTCCAACCAGTGCTAAAAAAAGAAAAAAATAGAAAATCCATGTTTAAAAGCAGTTACATTTCAAGATTTTGTTGAGACAAAAGACTAGATACAGGAAAATTTAACAGATAAAAATCTCTTAAAAGGGAATATTACCATATTTATTTGCTAAACTTCCACACGTTTGCAGAAGTGGTTATTTGCACATTTACCAAATTACCTTCTTTCACGGGGGAGAGCTTGACCTATAAATTCATCAGTACTGCCAGGAAAGTTTCACTCTTCCAGAGAGGAGACCTCAAAATCCAAAGTCACAAAGCAGGGGTGTAGAAGGAAAATGCCCTTTTGTCCACAGGTTTAACTGCTGCCCAGTTGCCACTGGGGACAGCCAAACCCCTGGGCTTTATTCTCCTTTCAGCATCTGTGTTTGATGGAAACCCTCCAGATCCTGTACTGTCCTATCTTCCATTACTCCATAGCCAAGTTTTTTCACAATAAAGATGAAGAAGTGACCCCCACTACAAACATTTGGGAAACACTGATATGTAGCCCCCCCCCCCCACTTTTCAAACTAACAAAAAAAGTCATGAACAGATGCAACTATGATGACAAAAAAAAATATGCTTCCCAGCAAAGTTTATGCACAGTCTCATCAGTGCAAGCTGCATCTCCAGAAGAGCAGCAATAAATGCTCTCTGGTGTAAATTTATCTTCAATCTTTGTCTCTGTGCAATGTTCACCAGAAGGCTGCAATCGGATTTGAGGCAACCCCATTTAAGTGCTCCTGTTACACAAGGTAATAAAATAGTAGTTGGACTTTCTTAAAATAAATGTTTTTCTATCTTTTATCCATTTTAAAATAATAAACTAGGTACTATGGAACAAAAATCTTAGGAGAAAAAAAACCCAAAACACCTCCTCCTTCCTCTCTGTTAAAACATTCATGCTTTCAGAAAAAGGAGACTCTCTGAATAACTACTTATCATTCCACTAACACTGTGCTACTGCGGATAAATAAATGTGATAAAGTATTTGTTGGGTTGTAATGCTGGTCTTTATTTACTAAGTATGTCCCAAGCCAAGGGAAAAATTATTTATCACAGGTATGGAAGGGTATAGATCAAAAGTCTGACAACTTAACGACCCTTGAGGTAAATAAATCTCACCAAAAAAAAGGTGAGAGAGAAAGAGAAATGGAACAATTATTCTGTAGGTGCTTTTATTTGCGTGAGATTTGCTAGATTCCCTTAGGTGAGGCTGCAAGGAATCTATCCTTACAGCAATCTGAGAAATCTTTACCAGAGTGCAAATAAGACATTACAGCAGCACATAACAATACATTTCTTCGAGGTGTAAGGCATTTATTCTGTCTCTGCTTTGCCTTTTGTGAAGAATTACACCAGAAACCACAGCAGTTCACAGAAGCTTTGTGAAATTGCAAATTTTTGATAAAGGAAAAATAACAACATTGAAACTTTGCCTTTTTTTGGTTTTACTGAAGTTATACAATTCTGTTACTTTCACACTTCCAGGGCAGATGAATTTTTATGCTTCAAATACCCAGCTACAAAATCATCTTTCTCCACATCATTCATTTTGGCTGAAGATAAAACATGCCCAAAACCAAATATACTGATTCCTTTAAAAGAGAAGTTTAGCTTCGTGCTAAATAAATCCAAACATGAATAACAGCTATACTTCAGGCAAAAATCCTCCAATGACTTATCTGTGGCTCATGGTAGTACCACGTTCAGAAATAAGCACGGCACAACATGAACTGCAATAATTCCCAATAAAATAACAGCTGGCAGTTCCAATCTTGGAATGGGGTGTTCTAGAGTTCTAGGAAACTATACAGTTTCAAATATATAAGTATAAGTAGAAAAACAGCCCCAAGCAGACTGCTCCAGGAGATAAAACACAGCAAGCATTAAACTCATCTGTCTTCAGAAGGAGGGATGAGCTGCCACTGTACCCCCATCCCACACTGCACGTCCTGTCTGATGGATGATGGTGATGACACCAATTTGAGGAGATTGCTTGAAATACTGGAAGCACGTATTTACCTCCGCATAGTCTCCTGTTGATGTCTCATTTTATCTAACTGAAGAGGAAAATGTAAGTACCTCAGCACTGCTTAAGTGGTAGCAACCAGTACTTTCTTAAAATGGTCACGCAGCAAGGGAAAGATGTATTTGTATCAAGGTACAGCAGATAAACTACAGCTACTGGAGCAGTTTCTGTAAGGATCACAATGACTGCCAAGTGAAGACTGAAAGAGGTTGACCTGAGCTTCACAAATTCCATTGCCTCACTACTTGCTTCCTGAAAGAATGAAAAATCCTTGTCTTGATAAATACAGCCCTCAAAGGCGACCTGAAATGGAAAAAAACCAAACCCTGGATTTGACCTTTTTTGGTTGGTTTGCTTTGTTAGTTTAAAATGCATTAAGAACATCTTAGACTTGTTTCCCCTATGCTTATTCATATATTTAACTATCAGTAAGATCAGCCCATTCTTACTGTAAGTTTTATTTGCTCTCTCTCACAAGATCTTGCTTAAATGCTTTCTCAAGCCTTACCTGGAGGTACAGGAGGGAGAACCATGCTCAATACCCAGGTTCAGAAAAGGGGTGCTAAACAAAAGCTGACACCTTTACAACCAAAGTCAATTATCCCTTCAAACTGTCTTCTTGCTATCTGATTTCCTAGGCTCCTGAATCCTACCAAGCCATCTGCCATTAGCCACGTGGTCTTCTAAAGCAGAGAGGATAAAAATGTATGTAACTCATGGGAGGAAAAAAATCACCAAAACCAAGTCAATAAAACCCCAAACTGCAGCCTGGGGACTTCTCTACATGTATATAGTTAGAAAAATAACAAAGGAGAAAAAGCCCTTTCTTCCTTTCTTCTAAAGGTCACCTTTTAAATATTATTATGGTAGTTACAGAAAGCCAAGCAAGAATTGGGGTCATGTAGAAACTCAGGGACTACACAAGCATGTATTTATAAATGGTATAAGCTCCCAAGAGTTCACAGCTTAAAATGGTGAGAAAATTGTTCTTTACACTCATCGAAATTTCTTTGATCCACCCTAGAAAGTTATGTTTCCATTGAAAATGTAGAGGCAGAGGAAAAATTGCTTTTAAATAAATTGCTCAGAAACAACCCAAGATATAATGAATTACCAGGAGTGATACTGGATAGCATTTTCAGTAGGAAACAGGGTGAGGGGAAACAATGACTCCAAACTGCAGAGAAGAGAGAGCTGGGACAAAGTAATTTCTAAAAGGATGGAGAAATTATTTAAATAAGGATTCTGTGAGATGAACACAGGCAATTGCAGCACTCTCAAATTATAGGCTGAGCCTCAAGGACAAGGGGAGGAGGGCACCTGGTTTCCACTGGACTACTGTGCCAGGGTGACAGGAGGAGACTCTCAGAAGACCACCAAGGTCCTTGGGGCCTGGAGGTGAGGGGTTTTCAGCCTGAGGACAAGGAATGTAGCCAAGGGGTGACTTACGGTGAAACCAGGCCCTGTGGCAGTGCCCAATGAATAGCAACAGATCGAGCAAAGATGTTAAGAGAGAGAGCTTTTGCTTTGGTGTGATGGTTTGGCTGGACACCAGATGCCCACCAAGCTTCTCTATCACTCCCCTTCTTCAACTGGACAGGGGAAGTACATATGGCCCAGCCTGGGCAACACAGCTCTTGCCACTCATTTCCCCTTCTATTTTTGTACTTGGAACAGTGCTATCACAAAAGCTTGGTTTAGTTTCTACACACTCTTCTCCATCTCCTCCCTCCACTGTCTTCTTGCCTCTCGCACCAAATGAATCAAAACCAGTTTAGGAATTGGTCAATACTCTCACTCTCTACTCTGGTAAGACCTCACTTAGAGTACTGTGTCCAGCTCTGGAGTCTTCAGCACAAAAAGGACCTGAGTCTGGTGGAGCAAGTCCAGAGGAGTGCCACAAAGATTATCAAAGGGATGAAGAACCTCTCCTTTAAGGACAGGCTGAGGGAGCTGGGGTTGTTCAGCCTGGAGAAGAAAAGGCTCCGAGGAGACCTTATTGTGGCCTTCCAGTATCTGAAGGGGACCTACAAGAAAGCTGGGGAGGGACTGTTTAAAAGAGCATGTAGCAATAGGATGTGCAGCAATGGCTTTAAACTAGAGAAGGGTAGATACAGACTAGGTATAAGGAAGAAATATTTTACAATGAGTGTGGTGAAGCTCTGGAACAGGTTGTTCAGAGAGGCAGTAGATTCTCCATCCCTGGAAACCTTCAAGATCAGGTTGGATGGCGCTTCGAGCAACCTGATCTAGTTAGACGTCCCTGCTCACTGCACGGGGGTTGGATTAGATGTCCTTTAGAGGTTCCTTACAACCCAAACCATTCTGTGGTTAAGAAGTTCAGATGAAAAAGCAGCTTTCCAGAACAATTCACTGCAGTTTGGTCCTGGCACAAAAGTCTTGCCGTACACACTCTGTCAATCCAGTGTGCCAGATACATTGGGTGCAGGGATACGTCCTCAAAGTGCCTCAACTGGGTGCAGAATGTAATCTACCCTGCTGGGAAAGGCCATTCCCTAGGGACCTTCTTTAAGCCAAAGGGCCTTGGTGACATTAGGGATTGGATATAATGGACTTAGAACATCACTGAAAGGGATACATTGAAGAAAAGTATCACTAATTCTGTTGCTTCTGTGCATTCCCAGTTGAAGTTTCACATCTCAAGGATTCTAGTAGCTCATTTGCAAAAAAGAAAATAAATAAATAATAAAATTTAAAGATGTGTCTAATATCTTCTTCCCCCTTAATTACTGTACAATTGTTCTTGTGATAAGAAACAAAATCATGAGAGAAACAGAAGCAAACTGCAAGTTAATCAACATGGGCAATCTGTTCTGAATGCCTGTAAAACAGGGGGCCTGGGAAGGTACCCATGTCTTGCTCTGACAGGACAGACAACTGGAACAAAGAATGCAACTGTAGAAATGGAAAGATTTATACCCTGAGAGAATCCTGTAACATGTTGCAGCTCGTAAGGAGCCGCATAAAGCCATGAAAGAGCAGAAGCCCTTTTTCTTACAACGATCTAGAACAAGAGACACAGGAAGGATAAACCTGGACAGAAGATGAATAAACATTAGCTACCAGCAGCCCAACATAAGTGCCAAGTACCCAAACTAGCCATACAATACGTTGCACATGACCAATTTCTGCAAAGATCAATAAAATACTGCCTCGTGGCCAGCCAACGTCGATAGGATGCTCTGGCAAGATTTTATTATTGCTATTTAAAACTTTGACTAAAGCTTTCAAGGCTTCCTGCTTTGCCAGAATACACACAGCATAGTAAAAATTATGAAAAATCCATTTCTTCTAAGCCATTGCAGAGAGCTCCTACATAACAGTGAGGGTCTTCAACCACCCCAAGCACTACTTCCCTGTTGCAGTCCTGTAACAATTGGCTGAACAAGAAATTATTTGATTTTCGTTTCCTTTCTTCACTCCTTTCCTTCTCTCTCTTATCTCCCTTTCACAAACAGGTGGAAAAGAAAAGCAGAGCAGGGGTTTTATTACAAAATGAGTCGGTCGAAAGCTATTACAATGTGCAGCTACAGTAAGAGGCAGTTTTATTCCTCACACATGAACAATACTTAACAACTCCCCTCCTCGTGGAGTATTTCTGCTTCTCGAGTTAATACCAGATAACTTAAAGTAGTACAACAGTACACAAAGCTTTGCTTAAGAAACCACTAGATGATTGTCTACATCCTTCTGTTCACGGCTATCTTCAAAGAGCACAAGATACAAACTGCTGCAGAATTCACTGAATAGGCCTAACAGTATTTTCTGCCTGACTGCTGACATCTTGCCTTTCAGAACTTTATGGGTTTTGGTTGTATTGAAAAGTAATTTTTTGGGGGAGGAGGTATTAAAAATAAGCTGTTCAAATGAATAAAGCTTTTCTCTCTTTCAAAGTAGATAAGCTCTAATCACGATTTTCTTTCCCAAATCACAGCTATCAACGCTGCTTGTCCCAACTCTTTGGCAAAGTTGCAGGATTGCAAGAAATAACAGTGCACTCAAAAGCTGCTGGCCTTGGAGAACACAGAAGCAATCTCCACTATTCAAAGTCTGTTCTGTGACTTAAAGATGTTTAGCACTTAACAATATACGTAATAAAGACAAAGACTTAGAGCCTCAGGTAGTTCCTACAAGTTTATGTCTCCCAGTCCTGCAATTGCCACTGGGTTGGCACCCAGCAGAAGCACATCAAGGCTATACATTAATTGCCATGCAAATCAAATGAGTGGGTCACAAGTTCAAAACAGACCAAGGAGGGCTGTTAAAAGGTGGAAGGAGCTTTCTGCAAGTGTGCTGGGGAAGATGAAAGCTTGTGCCTTGAAGCTCTCTAAGCTCTGTTCTCTGCCCAGTTGGAGCCAGACAAAACAAACCCAAATGAGAGCTTTCAGCATTGCACTCCAGTGAAGGTGAAGAACGCTGCCCTCAACACTCCTCTTAATTCAGGAAACCCCCATAACCCTACTACCAAAGCCCTGCAACCAGTGTTGGCTTTTTTTTAGGCCACCCAGAAGCTGTTCATAGCCCTTATCCCTTTTGTAACTGTAGATGTCATCATTTACTTCCCCTCCCTAACACAGAGAAAAGAAAGAACATACAAAGAAATCTAAAACAGTTGCACATATAGGCACATTTTTCCCTGAACACCAGGGATAGAGCTCAGTATTGAGAACACACTTGCTCACTTCTCTTGATTCATCTTTCTCACCATTCAAAAGAGCCCTTCAGTTTTGCAAATATACATGAAAATGAGAATTCTCTGCTTCCTCAGCAAAGTGTTCTTCTCATCCGCTCATCCTAGGAAAGGATTCTTCACTCTTTCTTTCTGCTTGCTTGCTTTCAAAACATTCAAGAACTCCTTGCTAGGTCATTATTTCTACCTACTACTTTCCAAATTAGGTGATTTGGCAATCAGTGACAACACAATCTGATTTCCCTCATAGAATCACCCAGGCTGGCAAAGACCTTCAAGGTCATCGAGTCCAACCAATAACCCCACTCTACATGTCCACTGCTAAACCATGTCCCTAAGCACCTCACCTACATGACTTTTTATCATCAGGCTCTGCTCTGTCATTTGGATCCTCATGATTGAGTCCATCATAAAAGGACACACAATTTATGTAATATAAGCTTTATCAGGAACACACACATTAAACTTCCTAAAAAACCCCAAACCCATTATGGACATACATCATTCAAACATCAGTTTCCAATGACAAATACATACCCTTAAATTAACTGGGATATCAGGATAATGTTGAAATAGATAATACCAGTTCTCCCCAAAAGCACAGATTCCCTTTCTTAATACTAATTTGTTACAACTAGACATATTTCCTGTTTGTTGCTTAAAGTCACTGGTAAAACACAGATGACAGTGCAGCTGATAAAATATTGATCTGACCTAATCACAGTGACCTAATTACTAGACAATAAAGCTGAGAATTCCGAGATGATAAACTTAGAACAAACATTTCACAAGATGTCAATGTGGTGGCTACATTTTCCAATTATTTTATTCTAAATACATCCGTCTTCTCCTGCTTCATGGAAAAAACATCTGCACACTGACCAGATAACCTAAAAGCAAACACTTATTTTCCAAGTCTGCATATTATCTATCCACAACCCAGGCTGATGCTGTACCAATAACTCCCTCAGCACGTAAGGCAAACAAGCAAAGGAAAAGATTAAATATATAGCAATACAGTTTAACCATAAGGTTGCACTCTTTTAACCCTATCTTACATCTATCTACTTGCATCTGTAAATACATATTTTTAACCTGCAGATGCTGGAGGTCACTGGGTAGAGTAGAGAAGGAAATTCTTTCTCTATCGCAAATGAAATTAAATCTACAATGTAACCTGTGCACGGAACAGTAAAGATGGGAGTTACAGGAAACCCTTGCTTGCAAGAGATTTAACCCTTTTTTAATACCATGAGCCTACTAAACATAAAGCACATTTTTCTTCACCCACAATTACTGCTTTTTCACCTATGTGCAATCAAGTCATGTGCATATCCTATAAAATGACACGACTCATTTAGAGGATTTGGCTTTAACTGCAAGGAACATGTTACTAGCTGTTTCAGCAGTTTATCTCCTAATGCCTACACCTCCCCAGGAAACTACACCAATAATACATTTACAACTGGCAACACAAACTACTGCAGAATGTAAAAATTAAGTGAAGTTACACTTACCGTAACCTGGGAAGCATCCATGAACTGTAGGCCAAAGTAATCAGTTTCCACAAGGTCCAAATGATACACAATCTGGTCAAACAACTCCTGTCCCTTTGCATTTTTCTGTAAGAGAAAAGAAAGTGGGTTATTGTTTGGGTTGTTTTTTTTTTTGTGGGTGGGTTTCATTTTAAGTTCAAATACGGGAGAGGAGATTCACAATGGAAAATAATATCTAAACTAGTTCTATTTATTCTAAATAACTGTATTGGCATTTCTTTCCTATTTTCTTCAAGGTGGTGACATGTTGTTCCTGGCTGTGGCTATTCCAAAAGCATCAGACTTCACTCTCAAATAGAACTTTCAAAGTTGACTGTAGCTCAAAGTGCAGGAGAGAAACGAAAGGCTTATGTCCTGTAAGTGTCCTAAGTCACAAGAGCCAACATCTGAAACCCCAGGAAGCCAAATTCTCCAGGAAAAGCCTGCTTGCCATACTGCCTGCAATCTGCTGGCTGTTATCACATAGTCAGCAGGGCCACCACTACCACACCAGCTGCAAAATAAACTCTGAAGAGCACTGTGAGGAAAATTAATGGAATTTGATAAGAATCTTTCAGTAGCATTGCTAAGTGCAATCACATTGACAGCCTTTAGATGGAGAAAGGGGAAAAAAAAGGCAAAAAGAAAAAGCTGCAATTCTTCCTTGGCGTTCCACCTAAAACACACAGGCATAGCAACCAAACTAATCCCAGTCACGGGCTGCAGGTACTAGGAGAAAAGTGAGCTGATCTTAAAGCTAGGCTGCATTGGTCTATGTATTATGTTCTGAGGTTAGGCCAAGAATTTAGATACAGAGTGCTTCAATTTCAAACACTAGAAGCAGCAAAGTTTGAAGGTTACAGGTAGGTAGAAATAAGAGGAACAAACCAATTCTTCAGGCAAACCCTGTTGCATTACTTGGGAATGAAAGTTTTCAAGTTTCTGAGCAAAAAAAAACCCAAATCAACAACAAACCCTTGGCTAAAAATACCTGAGATGATCATAAATCTCAGTAAGAGACTAGGAAAAGCTACCAGGAAAATACAGATCTGGAAGCCCTTTTGTGCCTGCTGTCCCTCATACACCTTTGGGGATTTTTCAATTTATTTATTTTTTTTATAAGGTCTAACATATTAGGCATTCCTACTTTTTCACGAACTGTAGCAAGTCACTGATTTCAGCTGAAGGAGAGCTAAACAGATCCTATAGTTTGGCCTTCTGCACAAAAGAAGCATCAATCTCAACACACAGAATTTCTGTCCAGGTTTAGCTGTCAAAAAATCTGTCTTCTCCAGCAAAAGACAAGATGAAGAGTTTCATCTCTCTCTGTTTTTCCAAGAATGTCAAGCAAGCTTAGGTAGCAGATTTTAAGTTGAGCAGGTTTTTTTTGTTTGTTTGTTTCTTTGGAGTTTGTTTGGAGTTTATTTGGTTTGGGGTTTTTTGTTTTACTAACAAAGCAGAAGCACAGAAATTGAATCTTGTAAAATTTCAGGAACAGCATTAGGAGCTCCATTAAAACAAGCTACATATAAGCATTAAATTACCACCATAAGATGTTTTCTTTATTATTTTTATTGGGGGGGGATGGAAGGGCAAGAGATGAATAATAAACCTCCTTAATCAAAGTTCAACAGGCTATCGGAGCAGATGAGAATACAACAGCTTCTTAAACAAGTACATTGCTAAGAAACCATCATCTTTATAGGTACAGTAATTGGCATAAACAAGAAGTTTTCTAACGTGTCCAGAACAGATTTTCTTTTATGCAGTAAATTCAGCACTTGTTAAAAGGAGCCAAACCAAAGCACAACAGAATTTTGACTGATTCTGCTCAAATGAAGGAGAAAAACCTACAAAACAATAAAAAAAAAAAAGAAAGGCAAGACACGAGGAATTCACAGAACTAGGAAAAACTGATTCGATGCCCTGTGATCACTCTATTATTCCTGGCTGCTTGCTTTATGACATTAACTACCAGTATGTTTACCTTCGACTGCCACATACCCAATCGAAACCAGAAAGCACACTCCACCTTCTGTACCCAGATAGTAGTTAATGTTCACCACGCGTGTTACATGGAGAATAGCTCTGCACTGCACGGCTGAACCATAAAATGCAGCATTACACCCATAGCCTACAGGAGATTGTAACATTTAACTTGTCACTAAACGAGCCTTCCAAGCGACTCATACCCTTTGCAGATGATAAAAGTTGCAGCCAACAAACTGGTGACCAAAAAAACCTTTGTGTTGTTACACTAAAGGAGGAGAGGAAAGTAATTAACTCCTTTCCTCTACTTAATAGTACAGGATGACCAATTCTTTTCTTCTGCCTCTTCTCTGCCTGATAATATGGGGACTCATATTGCAGACTGATAAACTGGTAGCTGTGCATGTAATGGGGGGTGTAGGCAAACTTAAAGGGTTTTTCCTCAGGAATTACACTCATAAAATTAGTCTATAATGGAAAAAATGTCCATACTATGAGAAACTTCTGATTTTCACAGTTTTTTCCTCCTCCCCTCATTATAGATAAGAGAGAAGCCAAAAAAAAAAAAAAGCTTCCTCTTTCAAAACCTGGTACCATATAAAGCATAGGAAACTGATCTCATGCAAGAATTTTTCCTAGTAGATGTAATCAGTCGGAATTTAATAAATCACAGTTTCTCTACAACTTGTGCACAAATGTTTTGAAGAGAGATCTTTAAAATCCTAACCTTAAACGAAGAATATTTTACAGTCCTACCTTGCAGAAAGATGGCTCAGAACTGTCAGATGTAAAAGTCCTCCAAACCTTACATCTCAAAAAAAATGAAGTATATGGCAATAAACAATATACTACTATACATAGTTACTACTTTGCTGTAATGAAAGCTACTATAATTGGGAGCAGTGATGTAAGGAAAGATGCAAAACCTCCTTTGGTTTTGTGGTTGGTTTTATTTTCGTTGTTTTGTCAAAAAAAATTAACCCGGTGCTAGTTTTTGAGGGGAGTGTTCCCTGCAATCCAGGAGCACTTGTGTTGAGTGCCTCGAAACCTGCATTTCAAACGTCTGGTTTACAAACAAAATCAGAACCACAACCCAAGGTATCAAGTGAACTAGCATGGGGCAATCGCTTGTGTTCCCTTTTGCCTCTTTGTCCTTGAAGAAATATAGACTGAGTTATATTTGCAGGTTGGGAAACTCCATGATAATCAGCAACTACTGAAAGTTAGTTAAAAAACAGACAAAGAAAAAAGAGAAGGTGTTTCTCATGTCAGTCAGCCCTGGTCTACCTGACAGCCACGCCAGTTTCCTCCACTCTGTATCCTGGAAGTCTTTCTCAAATAACCTGCATTGTATTTTCTTTGGGACCATGAATCATGGCATCGAAGATAATTCTTATGTTTAATGAGAGCTTATTGCTGGCTCCTCCTCCCAGGACTCAAATCAGCATGAGTAGAGAGAACATTGTAGAGCCACACTGACAGCAGCAAAGTCCAGATTTCAAGCAGGCTAAATTTTTAGCTGCCAACGACTTCCAGTCTCAGGGAACCTATGGAAATTCTTGTCTGCTAAAACCTGACGTAACAAAGATTAACTTCTCTAAGTAGAACCTCTTCCAGATTTGGCACGTGACTAGGCAATAAGTTCGACCATGCTTTTGGTGGGCATGAAGGAAAAGGCAAATTCATCAGCCAAGGGCATTTTATACCGACTGACTCCGAACGGGCTGATGGGTGGTGATTGGAAAGTTTTTCCAAAGGGCACGGAAAGGGGAAATCCAAGAAAGGACTTAGTTAATTAGTTAGTGCAGATACAGCAAAATCGATCGTGCTCGGAGCACACGTAAGGAAGCTGCAGAGGTTCTGTGCACACCTTCCCCAGTCTGAAGGGCAGTGTGTAGCAAACCACGCACCGTGCAGCACGGGAACACAAGCAGAGGGGCTGAAACCGTTGAGAGTCACACAAGGGAGCTGAGATGAAAGCATTACAAATCAACTGGGAGGAGATTTGATAGAGAGCTGAAGTCGTGCTTAGGAAAACAACCCGTCAAATAGGCCAGGAGGTAGGTGAAATAGAATGCAAGTTGACAAAATGGTAACAATAAAAAAAACCCAAATAAAGAAAAAAAAGAAATGAAAATAAACTATTACAAAGAAAAAAGGCAAAGCCAATTGACTGTAACGTGTCCCAAACAGAACAGCCAGTAGCAGCAGAAATTAGTAGGTAGGGCAGATTTAGCTGATTTTCCTAAAGCAAGAAGGGGATTATGTATTCTTCAATACATCAAATATTTTTTGCAGAGTGGGTTGCTATGATCTCATGGTCACAGACACCAGATTTCAGCTTCTAGTAAGTTAGTAAAAGAGCATTTATAGCTAGCAATTCTCTGCTCCACAGGCCTGATCATTGCTCTGCTCTGACAGCATCAGCATTTCCTCTCTCTGGTGTTTCCCAGAACACGGGAGCTCAGTATGCTCTACTCAGTCCTCTTATACCTGAACTGTTATTGATTTTTCAAACCTACAACTGCTGGTCACATTGCTCAGGGGTGAGAATTTGCTTTGCCTTTTAACAGTCACCGGCAATGTTGTTTCCCCAGCACTTCAGACCTACTACAGGGTAAACGTGCATAAAGCCACCTGGGTTGCTAATTAGCCTTGACTCCCGGCGCTCATTATCATCTGTTCTTTGACTTGCTTTCTTCTAGATGGTCAAGCCTTCAGTTTCTCAAACACATTCACCTGTACTGAAAGTAATATCTGCATAATTTTAAGCACAAAACCACAACTCTTTCTGTATTCTTTTCATTAGGTGCCTTGGGAAGCGGGTGGGACGGACACCACCCTCGAAGCTCGGGTCACCGTGGGGTATGTGACCACAGCAAAGTCATCCTTTGGGTCATGACTCTTGTTCAGAGCTAGCTCTGAACTAAAAAGAGCTGCATATTATACAGCACAACTGCTATGATATTTAACTGCTTCAGATAAGTACACATTTGAGGTCCTGGCTGGGCTTGCAAAAGCTGCGCTGAAAGCCATGCTATCCATCCCAGCCACGCTGCTATAGGCACTGTTGTCAAAGATGGAAACATTTTGTCAAGTTCCAGTTTCCCTGCTCTCTACAAACAGGCCGTGACCTTGGTGCCTGTCTCACCCTCCTCCCAGGAGATCTAGTCCACATTACGTAGAAAGAGTTGCATTTCTATGCTTGAAATGATGCAAATATTGCTTTCTTTTTATACACAATAAATTCAGTTTTAAGACTAAAAGTTATTTCTTCACACATCATAATTCCATGAGGCTGGCTAACCTGCTCCAAGCTCCGTGAAGATGTTAGGTCATGTTCCTACCAGTCAACTATTGACTCAAGGTTTCAGTTCTGGCTGCGAGCTCGCTTGAAAACGTGACACTGTTCAAATAACCATTAAGCTTCTCACCCTGTCATGGCAGTAACAACAGCATTGCTTCAGAGCCTGCTACTGCATGCAAATTATGTTTAAATGTAGTAGGGACCATAGAAACAAGCAGCATTCCAGAACACGTCCAGGAGAAAACGCAACCGATGATGCATGTGAACTTTTAGCTGAAGGAGAACAAAATTCCTTCTAGCCCCTTTGAGAAAGTAACTAAAAACAAGAGCCAAAATTGCCTTAACCCCCTCCTGCAAAAAACTAACCACCAACCAACAATGCCAAATGCATACACACAGCACCAAAACCCCAGCCCTTCAGCAGAACACACACACAAATCCCCTGAATGGCATGTACTGATTATAACCTTGAAAGCACATTTTGCTCCCAGTCATTTTTGTCAAGGCCCCAAACTACAATTGCTGTTTCCTGAGCAAAAGAAACTTATTAGGAAAGTTAGAGAACACCTCAAAAAATGACAAAACACCAAAGCAAAAAAAAAAAAAAACCAACAAAACCACAACAGAAAACAACCAACCAAACAAAAAACCCCACAAAAAAAAAACCCCACAACAAACCCCAACCAACAAGGCAAGCCACCTCAAATTACTTCAGATCACTCTCAAAGCCTGTGATAAAACTCTGTCAAAAGCTAGGACTCTCACAAGTCCCATCACATCGAGGGGACAGGATGAACCTCAAATAAAGAAACAGCACACTGCCATTTAAGTGCATTCCCTCTGCTGGGGGACTGGCACATAAGATGCAAGTGAGCTGGGTTTCTGTGACTGAGATGCCAATGAGAATTTGCAGACCATCCCCAAGCAATGGGTACAGTAAACATCACTATTGCTGCACAGCAGCATTTCTCAACAGCACTCCAACTCTCATCTCTCTGCTAATTACTGGCACTGGACTCCTAAATCAGATCAAGATAACTTTACTGTGCTAGAATGACATTGGCCAAGTCTCTTCCATCAGCCTAAGCTTTCTACCTGCTATGTAAGGGCAATGAATAAAAACCAAAACAAAACAACCAAGCAACCAAAACAAACAAACAAAAACCCAAGAAAACCAAAACATAAAGAATTTAAGGTGAGAGAGAGTAATATTCTATTTTCAAGCTCTGCAATAGGAATGAGGAAAGGATTTTTAATTCTTCATAAAGTCCAAACTCACTGAGATGAATCAAAGATTGGAATGGCAGCACAGCATCATAGACAACACGCAGAAAGCAGAGCAGAGAGGGAGTTACCTTCCATGCAGAACAATCTCTAAAGAGCCCAAAACCACTCCAAGTAACCTCTTGGAAAGAAGTCAAAGGTACAGCAACACTTCAAACAGATTCAAGAAAGTCAGGTGAGATTTGAAAGCTGAGTATAGGGTTTCCTTCCCCAGTTCACACATCCCAGCTTCCAGCCTCTTCCTTCTCCACCTTCAAAACACATCCTGCCTCTTCCTCTAGTGGAACAGCACACCAACAAGCAGACCAGCTTTGTAAAATGATCCACACAATGCCAACTTTTTTTCTGAAAGCCACTTCTGTTATTTTCAACGTACGCACTGTCAGTGGGGTTTACAGTGCAGCCCTTCAAAAGCTAATTATCATGGCACACCTAGAGCCTCAGAAGTCTGTTTTGCAAGTGAAAACAAGGAGCTTGAAACTATCATACCTTAAGGACTGCATTATCTGGAAGGGAACTCATCACTTGCTTGGTTTTTTTTCAGGGAAGGCATCAGGGCTGCCCCAGACTGGGTGCAGTTGGTTCCAGATAGTTCTACAATGGACCCAGTGGATACTAGAGGTGGTGGGAAGGAAGTGGGTTCTAAAGTCAGGAGCGAAGGACTGGATTTGAACCTGGGAAAGAGTTGTCTTTCTCTTGACCGACGAGCTTTCTTGCTCTTGTTTTTTCTCTGTATTTTCTTTCCCCATCCTGCAGACTGGGGGGGGTGGACTGAATGAGGGGGTGGGTGGAAGCCTGGCTGTTGGCTGAGGCTGACCCACCATGGTGGGGAAATGCTGAGTCAGGGCAATTGCACATCTCCATCAAGTCAGTGGTCATCTGAAGGGCATGCCGTCTTTGAGGAGCCTTTAATCTCTCAAAAAGCCACGCGAAGAGCAAGCAGATATTACTGCAGTGGGTGTCCTGTAAGTGCAATTACTGTTGGCAACATTAGTATAAGCACTGGCTTTTTTATTAGATTGGACTCGGATGAAGGTGAGAGTTTCTGTTGGCTGTCCCTGTCACCTACATGCACTACTGGCAACACAGATGTATCTCCTCCAAGGAAAAAAAGCACTGTCAACACTTCTAAATGGGATCCTCGGGCAACAGATAAAAACTACAATCAGCCACAGAACAAAGTGGTAAAAAAAATCCTTACTTGTAACTTTATGTTCTAGCAGTGGGTCCAGACTCCTGTTTTTTCAGATATAGTCAGGTTACCCCATCACATTTCTACACTCAGAGGCATGATGAGGGAAAAAAAAAAAAAAGGTTATTTGTATGGAAAGAGTCTTTTTCACCCTTAGACTGCCAGCTCCCCCTCCTGACCTGCCTGAAATACTACATGCCCCTCAGATTCAAGCACAGCTGAGAAAACACAAAGTAGCTAGGATGAGGAGAACAAAAAACTATTCTGAGGCTTCTTAACCCACATGATTTCACTCAAAATAGAATTTACAGGTCTGCATCCGCAGAGGTAGAGACAGAACTTGATATAGCTAAGCTGTGAGTGTTGAAGTGGCAGCCACCTCTAAGAGACAATACCAATCACATGATGTTACACTTCCCTTCCATGGCTTGCCCATTGTCCTCCTGCACAAATCACGATGGGACACAGGTGCCACTTTGCTGGAGAACCAGAGAAGCTTCTAGGTAATGACTTTAAATTGCATCTGAGAAATAACACAGGACACTGGCATAAGCCAAGCTGACCTAAAAGCGAGCAAGGAGAAAGAGGCAAATGCTATCAAAAGAGAATTAAAGGAGAGCTTATCAAAGACTCTCCGCTTTCTTATGCTAATGGCAGTAGCAAAGTTTCGATAGACATCTTTGCTTTCTTCTGTGTCTGAATGTGAACGTTCCATGAGTAAAACCAGAATATTCCACATGGACAAGTCTTTCATATATATTTTGCATATGTGCCTGAAAACTCTTTCCATTTTTTTTTTTCCACTTGTCGTAATAGGACACTTAGGACTGTCTAGAATAAAACGGTTTATTGATAAGGCTCTACTGCCAACCTTCCTCTAGCACAGACAGGGCTAAGACCAGCAGCAATGCCCAGTCAGAGAGATGTGCAATACAAGCCAGAAGTACTTTATATAAAGAGAGGCTGCGGGCTCCCTGTTACTCCAGCCAGCCAAGTCACAGCTCCCGTGCCCAACTCTTCCCCAAGGGGGTTGTCAGAGCAGCTGTACAGCTATATGCCTAGTACAGAACTGCCTACAGGGAGAAGTTACATCACTACAACATCACCATTGATGCTAACAGGGCTTCCAACCCCCCTCCCCACACAAACATTCACTTACAGGCCACACTGTACAGCCTGCTGGGGGGGGGACCTGTTGTGCCAAAGGCTGTTGCTTGAATGTTGGGTACTGGGGCAAGGAGGAGGCCACAAAGCTGTGTTGGGGCCTGAAGCAAAAACTAGAAGGGCTGTTCTAAGAACTGTTGTCTTACACAGTGTATCATAGAGCATCGCTTTGAGCGTGGAGAATGGGATCCCCACTGCCACCACCTGATGACCTGTAGAAGAAGGTGCAGATACCTCTAGAAATATCACAACGTATGCTGGGGGAATTGACTTTTGTCAATGTCTGGATAAAACTAAAAGTTCCTGAAAACCACTACTCTCCTCCAGCATAATACTGTATATTGTTTATGTAATTCACATTCAATAGTGTCTAAGGTTTTTAAATTGAAATAATACCTATTATTTGTGGCACTTTTTATCGCAGAAAACTAATTCCACATGCCTACTGACATCAGCATTCATTACCTATTCCCTTATCTGGCACAAAGTCTTATAAAGTGCTAAGCCTTCCATCACATTAATTATTGATCATCCTGACAGTGCCAGTAAATGAAGTTCAAAGAGGAGAGACATAGATGCAGTGACCACAAAGGGAGTTTAGCACTTGAGGATAAAGCTCGAAGGTGGTCCTTCTTCAGAAGCTCTACAGAATTAAAATGCAAAGACAAACTCTTCTAGAAGCTACGTATTTATTCAGTCGGCCAACGGACTTCAGCACTCTTCACTCTTTGTTCTTTCATAGACTAAGTCACAGATCTCTCCAAAGAATCAACTTCAATTATTTGCTTCTTTCTGAAGAGAACTAGAAATCCAGAGGTTCAGAAAAGTCAATGAAACCTCTTAACCTACAGGCTTATGATCAGCAGTTTAAAAACCAGAGAAAAACCAAGGAAGTCTGCCACTAAAAATATTTTATTTAGTTGTCAGCCAGGAAGATATAATTCCTTTTAAACACAAACATAATTAGTCATGTGCAATTAAGGAAGATCACTACAAATTACATTCCTTTCTAGCCAGAAAGAAGATGCAACAGGAACAGCCATGTGGTTTTTATTAAAAAAACCCAAACAATGACAAAAACAAACCAACCAAAAAGCAAATGAACAAACAAACCCAAAACCCAAATCAGTAGTAATAATTTTTTTAAAAGTTAGAATAAGCAATACTTTTCAATAAACAAAACTTTTCAATATAATAAACCTTGGTTTGGCATTAGAAGCCCAGCACTCTAATCTCCCTGCTGCAAAGGAACTACACGAGACAAGGCAAATTCTTACTGTGCTACAGAACTTGATTTCTTTCTCTGTTACAAATGTTAAGATCTGAGAAAAGGACACCTTACATCACTGAAATAGGCACAGCAACACAATGTTATGTTCATCTTAATTCTGATGATTGGACAAGGACTGATATGTCTGGGTTCTTTGGTCTTTTTTTAATTAAAGAAAACACACATTTAAGGTAGAAGTTCTGACTGTCAGCATGAGCAGAAAGACTTGGTTATAGCTAAAACTGATTCATGCCAACCAACAGATCACCCAATCAAGTGAGGGGCTGAGAAGATAAAAGCAGTGATTACCAGCAAAGCCTCTGCACCCCCAGTTACTGTGCAGCAAAGCACAGTATTGGTCAGAATCTGGAAAAATGACAGTTCCAAACCAAGATAGACAGAAAAGAACCGCCACAAATCTGCACAAGTGTCAGGTTCCCTGCAAGCTGCAATTTCTGCTGTCTGCTTGGAAGGAATATCATATACTGGCACTTCCTTTGGATGTGCTTTGAAAGACTGCCTTCTCAATTTTTTTTTAGGCAAAAATAGAGATGAAAACACACGATGAAAGGTATATGCTACATGTATACACACTCCAGAAAACACAGAATTAGAAGGCTACTCTGCAGATGGTTTGGTTTGAAAATCCATTTGCAGCAGGCTGCAGGTTTCAGTAATCTGCAGGAAGGTTTGAGTTTTGTCTTTCACTTTGGGGTTTGGCTGCTCTGCCCATCTCCATGCCCTTAAACAGATTCTGGCCCTTCACATGTCAAGGAGAAAAAACCCCAAATGTGAAAGACTACAGTTGAAGTTCAACCGAACACCATGAAGAAGTAAAATAAAATAAAGCATCAGCTTTTTAGCTTGCTTAATTCACCTGTGTATTAACAACACCTCAACAGAAGCTTATGCTCTTGTATCAGCCCAGCATACAAACCCAGGAAAACTTCACTGCCACCACAGCGATCGACAGAGATTGGGTAGAACTCATTAAGCTGGCAACGCTCCCAGTTTACTGTGACTGGTTATAATGGGGCATTCCTTTTGGCTGGCTCTTCCCACCTGGGCATTTTACCTCAACAGTAGTTTTGCTACGCTCGACAACTTTGGCAAAAATCTTTTTCTCAGAGTCTGGACCTCAAGACAGATCCCATCAAACACTTCAAATTGGCCAGACCCACATTGCTGAGCTGCTACTGTTGCAACGATTAAAGACAATAACTTGGTCTTTTATGCAAACGTGGTTTCTTTCTTTTTTATTATTAATTCAGGGAAATAAAGGGTAAGAATTCCTCACTCACAGCATGAATCTATCAGACCATGGTCAAGTGGACATTGAAAAGCCACCTTAACATGAAGTCACTTCACAGCACAGCTTTTAGTTGGAGGGATACTGAACCAGCCAAAATTGCAATCACTCTGTGCTGACTCCATCAAAGGCTATACCACCATTTTTTTGCAGTTACAATACAGGTATTAACAAAACCCTTCGTTTATACAGTAGGCAAACAAAATTAGTTAGGGCCTCTGTCTCAGAATAATTTTATTTCACAATGGGAGCGAACACAGGAACAGAGAATTCCCACAAACTCACAACACTTAAATATTCTATCAATATTCAATTATACCTAAACCATCAGCATTAATACCAAGTGTTCTGACTGTCTGAAAAGCGACAAAGTCACCAGAGGATCGGACTTGGCTGTTCTAAACCCCTCTTCCATCACTAAGCATAGAATGGTAGAATACCAGGTTGGAAGGGACCTCAAGGATCATCTGGTCTGACCTTTCTTGGCAAAAGCACAGCCTAGATAAGATGGCCCAGCACCCTGTTCAGATGAATCTTCAAAGTGAAAATACTGGGGACTCCATCACTTCTCTGGGAAGACTGTTAACAGAAACAATGCTTCTTATTTCCAGACTGGGACATAGAACCGCAGAATCATAGAATAGTTTCAGCTGGAAGAGACCTTCAAGATCATCAAGTCCAACCTTATTCCCAGCCCTATCAAAAA